>JAQGAD010002167.1:0-14812 GCA_034696625.1 Isotomurus palustris
GTGCCATGACCTAACCACGTTCACTATGACACGTAATCTTAGTTAATTTTAGTTTTGTGCGTTATTCCATCAAATATCTATTCCATGATCCCATGCACTAAAAGTAAACATAATGAAAATTGACAACGACACGTAACCTTCATTTCTCCTGGGTAAGTGCAGCATTATTATATAATGACATGCTATTCAGCAAAGTGATCGATATATCGAGTTATACACCCACAACATGTTTTCTGTTTGATATCTTAACATTCAAAGCTTCTTCAGCAAAGATAAAGTAGCAGATTTTATATTCGAATGTGTACATTACTATTAGTTTAATACAATTCCACAGTAGTAGTCTGACCTCGTGGATGGTTTTGGTAAATGACCGAAAGATTTATTAATGCTTTGAGACTGGAGATACCTCTTTTGTTCATTGCTTTATCTGAGACTGATGTGGAGAGATAAAGAGATTAAGTAAGTATTGTATGTCCACCCATACTCTGACAGCCCATGCAGTTCACACATGATTCTTTCTATGCGTTAAGGTAAGAATCAGGTTGATAACTTTTAACAATTATCTGAGATTACATCACACAGTAATCAGCAGTCGCACTCATCAAAGGCTTGAGTGAGGGCGGAGAGAGAAGTCGAGACTGTGTTGAGACTTTCAGACTTTGAGACTCGTTCTTCGTGTGTCGGTGTCTCTGAGGAACACGCCGGAACAACTGGACCTGTCACTTTAATCCATTGTGCATGAGTGCAAGTTAAAACAGATAACAGAACAAAATGGGAGGAAAAAGTAGCAAGAAGGAAGACATAAATAAGGAATCCGGGTAATATTTTGAAATCTACTGTTCACTATGTATAGAGAGTAGCGTTTCCCAGAATTTAATGACAACAATTTCGTTTCAAAGAGATGTTGACAAAGGGAAGGATGGGAAAGAGGCTCCCAACAAAGAAAAAGAAGACAAGGCTCCTCCAGTTCCTCCAGTTTCTTATTTGTCTTTGGTAACCTGTCTACTTTTTGTTAGAAATGTTATGAATTAAGTATTCTATATCTAATTTTCACTTTCAGTTTCGCTACACCAATGGATTCGAAAAGTTTCTCCTCGCTATCGCAGCCGTGTCATGTCTAGTCTCTGGAGCAAGTATGCCAGTGATGGTTATCTTTTTCGGGAGAGTGTCTCAAGCTCTAATTGATAATGACTTGGGTGAGGCTGCTATCTTAGCGTCGTGTCCAGGCTCTAATAGCACAACTCCAGCTCCTGCAGAGTAAACAGTTCTTAAAAATTCATCAAAACTCTCATAGACAGCAAGACCATTCCTACAATTTTGATTTTTCAATTGCTTAGCCCGTCATCAATTGACAATACAGAGTTTATCGATGCCATAGAAGAGTTCGGGTTGTGGATGACCATCATAGGAGTTGCTGTCTTAGCCCTCATGTACATTTTTGTTACATTCCTCAACATAGTGGCAGAAAATGTGGTAAGTCAACTCAGTCAATATTGCCCTAACACCTTACCTTAAACCAACAGAAATAACATACCTTAGAAATAAGTAGGTGTGTAATAGTGACTATAAAATTACCACTTGTGGTTATTTGCTCTTTTCAAGGCCTACAGAATAAGACGAGAGTATTTGAAAGCATTGCTGCGACAAAATGTTGGATGGTACGATACAGTCCAGGACAAGAATTTCGTATCAAGGATTTCAGAGTAAGTATACAGAAAAACCATGTGGACTAAGGAAATGATAAATGACTGCGTGATTGTGTAATAATAAAATTAAACGGATTATTAAACTATAATTACTTTGTATAGGGATTTGGTGAAGGTGCAAGAAGCGATAGGCGAGAAACTCGGTCTGTGTGGATTTTTCATGTCCCAAAGTGTTCTCTCGTTGATAAATGCTTTCTATCACGGCTGGAAATTGACCTTGGTCACTCTTTCGTCCGCCCCTGCCCTTGCCATTGCGTCAGGTAAACATAATGCAACATATCTTTGCTCGTAGTCTGAGTTTTGGAGCATATTGCACTTACACTACGGTAAATGCTAAGTGAATTAAAGTCACGAGGATCATGTGCATATCTGCTGTTAATCCTGATACTCTCAGTTAGTTAGATGAGGGAGCTTCATTGTGAGTACAAGGTTAAGGGCGAGATAATTGGTTTGTTACATTGATGATTAATTACGTTTGATGTATGCTTAATACCTACCGTTTTTTTGCACCTACTTTTGTGCACTGTTTATACCTTATTATACTCGCCTTTCTGAGATGCTTTCAAACATGATAAAGTGAGATCAAATTACTGACAATTTTTTATGCAGGCATTGTGGCTGGAATTCAGACGAAGTTGGCAGCCGATGAGCAAACGTCTTATGCAAAAGCTGGAAATGTAGCTGAAGAAGCGTTGACGAATGTGAGGACTGTAATGGCTTTTAGTGGATGCGATAAGGAAATCCAACGCTACGAAAATGGTCTTGGAGTAGCTCGCTCGGCTGCAAAGAAACGTGGAGCTATTTCTGCGTTTGGAGGAGCTCTGATGTGGTGCATCATTTGGCTTAGCTACGCGCTTGCTTTCTGGTATGGAACAAAACTCATTCTGGAAGGAAGAGATGCTCCGTGTCGAGGAGAAGAACCAGATTACGATGCTCAAAAGCTGCTTATTGTAATAACACTTATCTATAGTAGTTACTGAAGCCACGAGTTCAGAGAAATAATTAGCTATTTTCGTTTTCTCCGTAGGTCTTCTTCAGTGTTTTAATCGGCGCTTTCAATATTGGCCAGTCTGCATCATACTTCGAAGCATTCGCTGTTGGGAGAGGAAGTGCTGCTATTATCTACTCCATTCTTGAGAGGTGCTGGACAGTGGGCTGCTATCTGTTTTATGCCGTACTGTAGTAATAGGATTGATAAGTTTACTTTTTAAAACGATACAGAAAGCCAGAGATCGACAGTTACTCTGAGGAAGGAAAGAAGCCATCGAAGAAATCTACGGGTACCATTTCTTTTCATGATATCGAATTCCGCTATCCGTCGCGACCTGACGTCCAAGTAAGCAGACTCAAACTTCACCGCTTATCCGCTTCACTTCTATGAATGAATTTTCATGAATTTTCACATCAAACCACTTAAACTACAGATCCTGAAGAAATTCTCCTTGTCCATTTCACCTGGTCAGACAGTGGCTTTAGTAGGACATTCTGGTTGCGGTAAAAGTACTATCCTGCAACTCCTTCAAAGATTCTACGATCCTATTAACGGAAAAGTGTGTGTGGATGGAGAGGATATAAAAAATCTTCACCTGGGATGGTTGCGATCTCAAATTGGAGTGGTCAGCCAAGAACCAGTCCTATTTAACACTACAATTCTGGAAAACATTAAGTATGGGAGAGATGGTGTTACTCAAGAGGAAGTAGAAGCTGCTTGTAAGCAATCGAATGCGCATGGATTCATCTCCAAACTGCCTCTAGTAAGAATGACTGAATGCCGTCGAGAAAGGTTTCTTTATGATATTCGAATGCTTTCAACGATCTGACAGGGTTACAAAACACTTGTGGGTGACCGAGGAACTCAGCTTTCCGGTGGACAAAAACAACGAATAGCTATCGCTCGAGCTTTAGTTCGAAACCCGTCGATTCTTCTGTTGGATGAAGCCACAAGTGCTTTGGACACTCAAAGCGAGTCTGTTGTTCAAGCAGCGTTGGATCAGGCGAGAAAGGGTCGAACAACTCTCATCGTTGCTCATAGACTTTCTACCATTCGGAGTGCAGATTTGGTCGTGTCAATCAATGACGGAGCCGTTGTGGAGAAAGGAACGCATAAAGAGCTGCTAGCTAACAAGGGTCTTTACCACGGACTTGTAACGGCTCAGATGTCGGGACGAGGAGAAACTGACCTTGTTGACGAAGAGAGCGACGATGAAGAAACTGCCACACGAAAGAAAGCTAAGCAAGCTGATCTGGATAGGTCTTTAGAAGAAATGAGGCGAAGGGCAAGTGTTAAACTGGATGACGAAGAAGTTTTGGCTCTCGGGAACGCAGTCTCAGACGAGCTGATCGAGGTGCTTGTTCATTAATGTAGGGTTTGTATTTGAAACACGTTTCCATCATCTAATTTCGATTTTAACTCCATTTCAGGAACTTGAGTTGGCAAACGAAGCTCCTATAACTCGTCTGCTTAAGTTGAACATGCCTGAAAAATGGTCAATCCTTCTGGGAATAGTGTCTTCGATGGTGCAGGGATCTTTAATTCCATTGTACGCAGTTTTATTTGGAGATTTCTTGGGTACACTTTCGAATCCAGATCGCGATGAAGCTGAGAAATCTGCCAATTCCCTGGCACTGTGGTTTGTGGCTCTTGGAGTTGCTGCTGGAGTCTCCATGTTTCTACTCATGTACATGTTCACATTGGCTGGAGAAGCTTTAACAGCTCGTCTGCGAAGAATGACATTTTATTCGATGCTTCAGCAAGAATTGGGCTGGTATGATGACCCTAACAATAATGTCGGCGCTTTGTGTTCGAGACTCTCCGGAGACTGTGCTCACGTGCAAGGAGCTACAGGAAGTAGAATTGGGAGTGTTGTCCAAAGCATAACTACGATCGCTGTAGGAATTGGGCTAAGTTTGTACTACGATGCCAGGTTGGGTGCAGTTGCATCAGTCTTTATGCCCTTCGTGGTTATTGCCACTTACTACCAAATGAGGCTTATGACTGGACAAAACATTTCGGAGAAGAAGGCTGTAGATGAAGCAAGCAAAATTGCTGTTCAATCTGTAGGAAATATTCGAACCGTAGCCAGTCTGTGCAAAGAGAGGCGTTTCGTGGAAATGTATGAAGAAAAGCTTGTGGATTCTCACATGTAAGCAGTAAAAACGATGATTGTATAATAAAGTCTTGTACTATTTATTGTTTATGTATTTACATTATGACTTCGTGACAGGCAAGTCAAGAAACTGGCCCATTTACGAGGGTTCATTTTTGGATTCGCTCAGAGTTGTCCTTTCTTCGCTTACGCTGCAGTTATGTACTACGGAGGCTGGCTGGTCCAAAATGACGGATTAGCCTATGACAAAGTTTTCAAGTAAGTTGTACCAAAGTAATTTTATGAATTTAACAGATTATCAACTAGCTAACGAATTACTTGTAGAGTTGGAGAAGCACTCGTGTTCGGAACAATGATGGTTGGTCAAACTATGGCATTCGCTCCTAACTACAACAAAGCAAAGGTTTCTGGGGCCAGAATTTTGCGACTTCTGGATCGAATCCCGGCCATTAGATCTCCTCCGGGCAGTTCTCCAACAATGGTAAAAATGGAAAAACAAACTGTTTCGTGCTTGGCTTTGTCTGTTTTAAATCACGAGTCTGGAATTTTTTGAAACTGATATATCTTTTAGACGAAAGGAAAAGAAGCTATCGGTTTCGACCAAGTGGGATTCAGCTATCCTACACGACCCACTGCGAAGATCTTGAAATGTTTGTCATACGAAGTAAAGCCGGGTCAGAGCATTGCTCTTGTTGGTACGTGGCGCTTAAAATAATAATATTCCTTGGATTTTCGTGCTAAAATCAATTGATATGGAAAGTTGATATCCTTAGGACCCAGTGGATGTGGAAAGTCGACGTGCATTCAATTAATTCTCCGTTACTACGATCCATCTTCAGGAAGAGTAACTATAAATGAAGACAAATCTGACGTGAAGGACATGAATTTGGATGCATTGCGTTCTCAAATGGCGATTGTGGCTCAAGAACCAGCTCTTTTTGATCGAACAATCGGACAGAACATAGCATACGGTGATAACTCCAGGGATGTTCCAATGGATGAAATTATTTCTGCGGCTAAGCAAGCCAACATTCACACATTTATTTCATCGCTGCCGGCTGTAAGCTAAAGTGACACTCTGTACTCTGTAGTACTTTGGAAAAGTAACTAAAATATACCTTGTATCGTGTAGGGCTATGAAACTCGAGTTGGGGAGATGGGAACGCAGCTGTCTGGGGGACAGAAGCAGCGAGTGGCGATTGCCAGAGCTTTGGTTCGAAAGCCCAAAATCCTTTTGTTGGACGAGGCCACGAGTGCTTTGGACACGGAGAGTGAGGGAGTTGTGCAAGCTGCCCTGGACGCTGCTGCCAGTGGTCGAACTTCCATATCGATTGCTCACAGATTGTCTTCCATCCAAGGAGTCGACCGTATTCTTGTCATCAATCAAGGGGAGCTGTACGAAAGTGGAACTCATGCTGAACTGCTAGAGAAGCAAGGACTTTATTACAGACTTTGGAGTATGCAAGGACAGCACAGTGGAAATTAGATAACAATGTAGGCTTGCGGCTTACATGACCCTTGTGTGCCTTATTATTGTAACTCCATTAATTTCTCAAGTTTTATTTTTTCGATTGAAGTGAAGAATAAGTAAATTATAATTTTGTATGAAAGCTGCGTCAGTTTTTTTTCGATCACGCTTATTGGGTAAAAAGTGTCACGATGAATTGTAACAATGAAATTATACGGATTCGGAACGGCCGATGCATGTATGCTGATGGAAAAGTAATACCAATTAGTGCAGTTGTATACACTTTCAGTAATTTTTATTTTACGTTGTTTTGTCGTACACGATAAAAATTCTTACACAACACATCAAGATAATACGTATAATTACTTCGCATCAGTAACAAATATTTGGCTACTGATTGGTTCATGAAATGGCTAAGATCATTGAAACTCATTATTTTAATTTTTTCGTACAGACAAATTATTTGTGAATTGGCATAGACTTTGAATTTTTCTGATCTTAGATTAGACCTAAAGGCACCCATTGAAAAGTACAAAAGTAACAACTCATATGAAGGACAGTTACTTATTAGTTACATTCTACATACTTGTGTCTCCATAAGATCTGCTCATAGTTCTAAACTGTATACGATGACATTGCTCTGTAAATGCTATTTTTTCCTTTTCTCTTACTAAATAAAACAAAGGGATGAAAAAGTTGTGTAAAATATCAGGTTCCGAAAAAAAGGAACAGATTGTATTTAGATAATTAAAGTATTAAGAATGATGCAGGAAACAAGGATATCACGCAAAGTAATTATCTAAATTATGGCCTCTCAAAACTTAAGGTACAGTTAACTAGACAATCGTGGTTTTCTTAAGGACTGAGTATTTCTCCGTTCCTCTCCAGTACTTCTGGACAACCCGAGCAATTACGGATGATACGAATAAATATTATTTTATTTCGAAACGCGAAAAATTAACAACGCAACACTGACTAGGAAGTGATGAATTTCTACACATTGGTACAACATAATGAATCGCTACTAAATCCGGAAAATCACATGATACACAAAATCATAGCACAGAAGTGTTAAGAGTGTGTGTAAAATAAATATGAGGTTAGTTGAACACTTTTCACGCTTGTTACTTATGAATAAGTGCTCAGACAAAACAGTTATTATCGTTTAACGAAAGTCAAATATGATTAAGTTAACTAAAAATGCTAATTATAAATTAATTCTAGACTTCAACTTTGACCATTCATTTTAGACCATTTCGAAGCGAAATTTTCATGCCAAAATCTTCTAAAATGATGACTCGTGTCCAGCAAGTGTGTACAGATTGACTCCATCGTCCGTCGGTGGAGTAGGTGCAGCAGGGTTAGGTCTGCTTTCCACTGGGATTACTTTGTCGTCCCTGAAACGCATACAGATTCTTTGATTAAAAGTGCCAGGACTCGGGAGGAACGGAAATGTTTGGACTGCAGAATTAGAGAACGTTATAAAAATACCCCATGCAAGAATAATAAAGCACAAGTACAAGTGTTGGACGTACAAGAGTAAGATGTGAGGATGAAGCGATGAAGAAGACAATTGGAGAAGAAGATTGAGCGTTTATACTTTGAGGCGTAATTGAAATTTCAGAGATAGCAAGAGACAATAGATATGAATGAGCGTGTCTTTTATGTGAATTAATTATTTTGTTTAGAATAGGGAATTTTCATGGCCAGCGAGGACGTAGAGATTGAAGCCAGCTTCACCCGAAGCCACGCCCAGAGGGTCCGATGGCCTGCTCGACAGGCACACCACTCTACGAAGGAAGCATGATCACCACCACCAATTAGAATACTCGATTTTTACAACTACCAAACTATAACTACGTTTTCAATTAACTACATTGTTCCCAAAGTCTTTGAAGCACAGACTAAAAGCATACGAAATACTTAAAGAAAAAAACACACTGAATTACCTGTCTGACCCAAGGAGTCTAAATATTCTGCTTTGATCGGTTATCTCCTGTGTGACTTCTCCATTTCTAAAACTTCTTCCTTGCATTCCATGTTTATGGAAGGCTAAAACGCTGTCCGTGAGGCACACTACAAACAATACAAAAGTTAACTCAAGAGTTCTACTTTCGTGCCATATTTTAATAGACTACACACTACACTCACCAACGGAGTCGATCTGAAAGTCGAATTTGATTTCTGAGGCAAATTTTCTACTAGATTTCACCTTTCCCTGGATATTTACAAACTTGGCCACATCTAAAAGTGAGTATTGCAAGAATTAAAAAACCTCCTTCAATGAATGAATTCACTGATGGATATACGATAATCAAAAATCTTACCATCGTAGCAAACCATTAGATTGTCTTTCTCCAATTGAGTCACACTTGCTACATTTAAATAGTCCTTCCGGTGTATCACAGTTGCTGCGAACCAAGTAAGTCATTATAGAATTTGAAAGAAATTTCGACGACGTTGATGTGAGACCGCTTAGCAATGTGGCATTACCTGATTTATCTACTGGTTCTTCCAACTCATCACTATGAAACCAATTTTTTGATGAATTCAAATTGAGAAGATCTAACTTCAAGTTGTTGGACTCAGGCTCTTTCCTAACATTGACGCAAACCATAGGGTATTCAGCATCAGGTGTAATGATCATTTCAAATGTTTTCAGAGGAAGTTTCATAGGATACTCGAAGTGCTGTGAATGTGAAAGACAATAAAAGAAATGAATGGAAAACTCTTATTAGGGATTCTGAATCATAATATTATACTCAAATACCTTCAATAACATGAACTTGTTGAGTGGATCATACCACTGCATTAGGAAGACTCCGGAAGGCAGAGCGCCACATAAATATCTATATCCGTTGTAAGGATTTCTTCTTACGCAGCACTTCCAACAGCCTTTCGTTTCTGCAACTTTTGTAGTCAGAGCAAACTTACGAGGTACAAGTTTCTCAGGAATTTTGTTTGACATTCGAAGAGAAAACCGTAATGAATGTTTGTTATTTATTGATCCATGCAGGCCGATCAAATCATGTCGATACAGGTTAACAGTCTTGCCAGAGAGAGACATGAGCACATCTTTTACAACAAACATCCAAGTTGTGCGTCGAGGATACAGTTGATCCATGGCTGTTTCATGTAGCTCATTTAAATTAAGGGTATAAATTCCTTCTTCTGCTCCCAATAAAATATGTTGATCTCTCGTATCAGGATGAACCCAAGACACGATACAATGAATGCGCAGAGGACAGCCATTGAAAACCTAACAGTAAGTACAAATAGAAGTTTAATGAATTCACTTTACAAAGTAGCAGGAGCAGCTATATTATTATCAGCACGTACCTTCATGAAGCAAGCACCCATGTGGACCTTAGGAGTGGGAGGTAATCCATTACTAGTTAATCTTGGTGGACTATTATTGTCTTCCTGTTTTGTTCTTCTTTCGATCCTCATTCTTGGAGGAGGAATAGGAGGCAGGCCAGCAGTTAAATCAGGTCGTCCTCCTCCGTTTCTTGATGGACCTACTACCGCTTGATTGATCTTGTCCAGTACAGCAGTTGAAACATCTTCAGAGCTATGGAGTATCGCTGCGCTATCACTCAAAGTTCTGTTTGTTTGCATTCGTCTCGGTGACGCGTGGGAACTAAGTCTCAGTTCTACAGCTGGAGACGACGACGCGGAAGCAGCTGACTCACGAGTCAGTGTAGCATCCAATCTTGCTGTTAGTTCTTCGGTTTCTCCAGAAAATGAGTTATGTCGCCGTCTATCCAACGCTGTAATTACATTGATGATTTTAATCTAAGTTTTTCAATCCGCCAATATTATAATTTATACTATACACTGGCATACCACTGGATTTACGAACAACTCCATTATGATTGCGGCTGTCCAGAAGCTCATGACTGGACACCGACATAGGATCCCCCATAGGTAGAGTAGCTCTGAAAAATTAGTTCATATTATTGTTGTAATGACACTAAATCATCTTTAAAAAATTATCCCATTGGCGTTTTAATGTGCAGAAGCATATCAAATCACTTGAAGCGTTACAAAATTATCAAGCGTGGTTTTTCTCTGAGTGAGTGTGTAACACGTACTGTTGTGAGTAGCCTTCACCCAAGAGAAGCCGCTCCCCATGGCCCCTGAAACAATTCACAAGACTCTGACCTCTGACCGTGTAACTTCTCGAAAGATTACATTTGCTGATCTAACTCTAAGTGATTGCGTTTACGTTTTTGAAGTGCACATTAAAAATTAGTCAATTCATTCATCCATCCCTCACGCATCTGAGCATTAACAATAAATTGTAAAGCAAAATGATCAAATCTTAAAAATCATATTGGCGATTCATTTACCTGTTCATCAACTCCTCGTCAATGTATTGGAGAAGAGTCCTACAGGTTCCATTAGTACAAACGTTAAAACTTGTATCAAGTAAGGCTTGGTTATAACATTGCTATTGAAGCCTTTACAATATATGTACTGAAAGAGTTTCATATAATATAATGATACCAACAAGCTTGAAATTTACAGCTGGAGAAGCTTTACATTCTGTTAGTTTGCAAGTATCAGGCAAAAATACTTCAATGTTATTTTGAAGGAATCTGATGATTATTATTATACAAATAGAATTCAAGTCAACACTCAATTCTACTTCCACATATACACATACTTTTCAACAAAAAAGTATAATCCACTGTCAAAAGCACTATTTCTTAAGACGTCCGAACCACAAAGAAAAACTCTTACTTTCGGTCGCCTTCACGGGGTACACCTTCTTCCCAGTCAAACGGAGACATCCTCTCGTTTTGGTAGTCCTACAATACACAAACTTTACTTAAATTCTGTGTTTAGTGACAGGTAGCCCATATTTGAGATGACATGTGAAATTCAAAATTACTTCAGTGGTATGGCTATGTCTTCTTCTTTGTCCTAAGTCCGGAGTTACATCTACAAAACATAATATTTTACCTAGTAGTACAATATTCGATTTGTAAGCGTTAATAAAGTGTCTGCGAAAACTTTAAAATAGTACTTCGGATTTCTGAAGCAACACGATGCTCAGCTGCTCGCACACTGATTCTTGACGTAATTCTATGAGGGACGTTTTGTACTGTCTACATAAAATTTAAAATTACAAGAAGCTTCTTACTAAAGACACTGATTGTGAGTGATTTGCTGGTTAACGTAAATGTTTAACTTACTCCGTCTTCATCAGGCTCCAAATCGTAGAAAGAGTGGTTAGGATTAGTGACTTTATGAAGTAATTCTACAGCTTGACGTTTACTAAGATCTCCTAATAGGAATGGGTGCTAGATATTTCAAAGAAGACAACCGTTTTTTAGTGAAAATTATTCTCATAATAAGATTGTAACTGTACACAATGCTACACATACCATCAACAATCTTTCGGCAGTCGGTCGTTTTTTCGGATTTTTGGTAAGGGCGACTTTAACAAAACTATGGAAGTTCATGGACCTAAAGTAAACCGATCATGTCATGCATTGTAAGCAACATCTTCAACATAATAATATACTTTTTCAGAAACAGCATTATTCAAACCATTTCTCCTTGTCCTTCAATGACGGTGGCTTAAAACTCGTTTTCGCCATGAGAATGAGTGCTCGCATTGGGTGTAAGTCAAACATAGGAGGTTGGAGCTCAGCTAGCTCAATTGCTGTAATTCCTAAAGCCCACACGTCACATAACTCGTTGTAACCTCCTTTTCTTTCCACAGCAGCCACCTAATATTTTACAAAGGGCTTTACTTCTACTTTATTTCCACATAAACACTGTTTCCAGAAATTGAATTCACGAGCACCTCAGGAGCCATCCAATAAGGGGTCCCAATGAAAGATCGTCGTTTGCCTAACGTCGCTGTTAGTTGTGCCGATACGCCGAAGTCAGCTAGTTTGACTTCACCCCCATCGGTAAGAAGAATATTAGCTCCCTAAACACGAATCATAAAAGTTTTAATGCCATAAAAATACTGTTCTTTGTAATGAGAATGATTAAATACCTTCACATCCCGGTGCATCTTCCCCAGAGCATGTAGGTAGCCTAAACCTCTTAGCGTCTCTTTGCACACATAGGCTATCTGAGATTCCAGTAAGGGCCCAGTAACTGAAAAACAGACGCAATGTACATTTTTCTGGTATCAAACTTATGTCCTGTTCCCAATTACATAATAAGGAACTGCAATATGAAAATGTAACAATCTGAACCCTGGAAAAAGCTTCAATTAAAAGCAACCACGTACTGTGACATCCATCAAATGGGAGAATGTGAGACAAACATTCATTTGTCATGCAATGGAGCATTCCGTCCATGCCTTCGAAATGAACACGAAACACAAGGTACAAAGTGTGAAGAGAAAAGCTCTGCACACCAAACTACACGAGTTAAAATGGAAAGCTTCAAGGAAAGTGCGAGTTTTCTGCTTTCTCTACCACGGTGATGCACACATGCCTCCGCTGCTCTTAAATGTAATCGATTTGTCCTGCCAGGACAGGAGTCTCTTTCGGTAGGGTTGGGTTCATGTGGAACAGGAAATTATGAAAGAAAGGAATTGGAAAGATGAATGAAAGGCTACGATGCCTCAAAGCCTGGAGCTACGTAAGTACAAATAGACACTGCATACTGCATGAAACCACATATCCACAATGTTGAACCATATAAATGGTTGGTTAAGCAGATTATCAGAAGGTATTCATCCGTTGCATAATAATAGCACATGAGTTTTAATACAACAAAGGCTCGACTCGATTGTCTCCCTGACCAACTTCTATTATTCTCTAAAGATTGCAGACCCCATAATATTTCTCCAAAAACTCTCGTGCTTAAAAACTCCGAGCAATGGAGGCTTGAATGTGTAACTAAAAATGGAACTTTTTACTTCTTATACATAGCATCACAATTAGACAAAGATAACATACATTAAGACAATGTGCTAGTATTCTAGCAGCAAGCAATATAATGCAACTCATGACAGCAAGACAGCATGAGAGAACAGAAACTTTACTTAAATAATATTACATTCGAATTCGAACCAATACTACCATATGCGGAAGCATACTTGTGATCACATTAAGTCAAATTGAAGTAATGCCAATGCCATGATGACTACAGCAAAAGTACATTTGAAGCAAGTGTAACTCAGTTGAAGTAGTTTAACATACTTGTGTAAATGTCCTGGAGCGATCCTCCGCCACAGTACTCCATGCAAATCCAGAGTCGGTCTCGCCTAAGATATGAACCGTAGTAGGCCACGATATTTGGATGCCTACAGTCCTTCATCATAAGAATTTCCTGTTGAATAACTCCAAAGTCATCTCCTTGCTCCAGTTTTATCACTTTGATCGCCGCAAATTCCCCTGAACTCAGTCTCTTCGCCTGCAAATCAAAGGAAATGAGATGCTGATCACAAAACCTCAAGGATCTTTTAGAGGTAGAGAGACTGGATATCATTAGCATTACTCTTGCAGATGAACATGGGACCAGTTAAATAATGCATCATTATTCGTTTTTCACTCACAAACTGAAACTACTACTACTATTAACTACTTTCTTCTCGTACATTTAAGGCAAACAAACAAGGCAAGGCAAAATTACTACCAGGGACTGAGCTTAGTGTCTAGCTTAGGGAAAAGAATAATGATTTGAAATTTCGCTGGACTGACTGTCTGCTCTGCATGTCCTTGGTGGTCATGCATCACATCGCGTGTCAAAACACAAAACTCTCTCAAGAGAAAAAAGATTTTCTTGTCAAAACTAAAAAGTCAAGTTCTGCTCGAGTCTCTCCTGAGAAATGGGAATGAAAACTACTTCCACCGAACTCTTTAACTTCTTTTGGAGCCAAAAAGCTGTTGTCCTATAAGTTCTCTTAAACCGGAGATCTGGAAGGCATGGAACTTACTAGAGAGAGATTTTCTCGGGGAATAAGACTTGTTTTTGTTGGTTTGAGGTGGATTGGATTTTCAGAGGATCATGAAACATAATTGAAGCTTGAGAGCTTTGAGGTGACACTCAAAATGCAAATCTATTTAAGACCTTAGAGAAAAAAGTCTTACTTTATTTTCTGAGAGTGAAATGTGAAAGTACGAAAAGTAACTCGAAAGACTGGAGAGTATGGCATATACACGACAGCTTTAATGAGAAAAGTTGTGTTTCATATTTGCATAATGAGTATAAGGCAGAGCATGAGAAAGTGTTCATTAAAAAGTCATGATGAAACGACATGACACTTCATAGTATAGGTGAGTTGGTCAGTATATAGCTTCAGAAAGCAATATTATGAGGTCTTCTAATGCTGAAACCAATCGTCTAATTAAATGAAATTAGTTTTCTTTGCTGTGAGAGTCGAAGAAGAATCTGCAGCGTTTGATTATCAAAGGCATTTGATCTTAGAGTCGTTAGAGTTATATGTGTGGGCAAAATTAATGATATTTTAGACGAGTTTTAGCTATTCAGTAGTGTTTGATGACTTCTCGATTGATTGGATTTATTCGCCTGCACATTGAAGCTTACCAGTTTAC
>JAQGAD010002168.1:0-14798 GCA_034696625.1 Isotomurus palustris
TGCTCTTCTGCTTGCTCATCAATTCTCCTTACCTTCCACAAGCTTTATGGGCGTTTTATGGAAATTCATAGAAAACCTGAGGAAAAATTGTACTTCGTTTTGTGTGTCTATGAGTGTTTGCTGCAGTCATTGCTGTCTCTCTGTGTACTGCTTCGTGTCGGTTGTCGGTTTACTCTGTAGATTACTAAAGAATGAAAAGAATCAAAGAGATCCATGTACAGAATATTCAATCCAGTCAGCAGAGTCAAAACTGCAAGTTGAAAGCTTCCAGTTTCAATCTTCGGAGTCATAAACAGTATGGGTCAACAAGTAATTGAATATTGCATTGTTGTGAATTGTGTTTTAGAATTATGAGTGACGTTAATTTCCATTGAAATAAATGAAAACCAAACTTTCATGCAGACTTTGATTGATTTATTGTTTATTTAGGATTTGAGGGTGATGTACAGAATAATCAGGTAGTTAGCTGATGGAACATAAAAAACTTCATGCCAAGCAGTCTCTTTAGCCCAGAAAATTTTAAACGGCGTATCTTGTTCAACAATTGCCTTCAAAATTTGATACGACCTTCCTATTTGTCCGAGGCGTGTGTGTACAAAATTTTGACAATATAAGTTGAACTGTTCATGAGTTATCGTCCGTACAACGCACAGACAGACAGGCAGACAGACAGACATCAAACTAATCTTATACTTATAAGCCCAAATTGACTGGGCTAAAAAGTACTAACTACAGGTACTAACTGCTACTTGCCACTCAAGCGCTTCCAGTTGGTCGACTTAAATCTTACGGTGCTAGGTAACGCTGTAACTCATCTTGCCACTCAAGCACTTCCAATTGGTCGATTTTGATCTTACGGTGCTAAGAAACGCATCCTGCCATTGTTGCACTTCCAATAAGAAGGAATTGAAAGGAATTGGAAATTGGAATTGGATTGGAATTGACCACACGTACACCCTAGGGAATTGACCGCACCGAAGAGAACTTTGCCTGGCGGAGAGAACTGGCTGCAGTGATGGTGTTATGAACGTGTGGTTTATGTTATGTGTATGTCGAGGGGGATTTGTGGTTGTGGTGCATGTTCATGTGGGGACGGTCAGTGGGTGTGGTGTATGGATAATTGGTATAAGGGGGGTTCGATGGGTGTACTGTATGTGTATTCTGTATGAAAGGAGGTTCGGTGGGAGTGGTGACTCTTTACTTTGGATGTGGGAGGGGTTCGGTTGGTGTGGTGGACCCTTCTTTTTCCAATTCTCGACCAGCATTTCCTTTAACAGTATCAGGTTCAACTTTACTAAACTCTCGATAGATAGATAGTCAATAGTGACGCTACTTGAGCTCAAGAAATTCTGTAGAGTGAAGTGACAGCAATTCTGACACTAAGTCTTTTGGGGAGCCAGAAGACGTTTTTGTTTTTCCTAACGGAGTCTTCAAGTACATAAAAAAGAGGGGCCGAAACCTATTCATCTACCCAGATGAAGCTGAAGAACGCGCAATGAAGTCTCAGATTCAAGGAATAATGCACATTCTTCTACCATTTGTAATTGAATATGATTTTCCCGGAATATCTCAACACAATCATCAAGATCACCTTGTTTTGTTTCATTTTGACCGTATCAGAGGGGTCGCCCGTTATTATGATTGTAACTTTCACGTCGATCACGGGGAAGCAAGAAATATCCACGATGCACTGCAGAGATCAGTGATAGGTAAAATGCGTCAAAAATTCGGCGTCGAGACCTTAGATCAGGAGAAGATTGTCACACAAGGAACTTGGCCGATTGCTGGAGGGTGCGCTTTGTATCCATTATGGATTCTTAGTCAAATTCTTGACAAGAAAGATGTCGAGTTCCCTTCGGAGGAAAGAACAACTGAACTTTACATCTACACGAAGGACCTTCTAAATTTGGAGTATTAAGCTCTAAATGGCGCAACACGGCGGCGGAGCAATGGGGTCGTTCCCCATGCCAACGGCGTGTTGTGCCTTAAATTCTGACCTCAGTTGAAGAAAAAAATGGTGGAGTCCAAATAATAAAACTCAAAAAAACCAAACCGAAAAAACAGAAACCAAAAACGCACAAAAACAAAAAAATCAGAATGTTTTCTGATACATGGACTTTTACTGACGATTTCGACATTTTCGACATTGACGATATTTTACAATATTTTAACATTTTCTGACGATTTCGACATTGATGACCAATTAGACCAAACTTTAATTAATAAGTTTAGAAAATCACTATATTTATAGGCCAGTTAGAAGCAAAGGAATCGATCGGGTTGTACACAATTGACCCCCACCGGTCTCCTAAACAACCGATTGGGACAAACAATTTCACTTATTCTAATATTTTATAATTACAGATTGAATTATTTGAGAAAACTATCAAAGTCGGTTAATTGGAAGCGATTGACCCTATCGGGTCAAACGGTTTAGACCCCCACCGGTAACTGGGTAAACCGATTGCCTCCAAAATTTGACACGACCATTGTATTTACCCGAGGTGTGTGTGTACAAAATTTCAGCCAGATTAGTTCAGCCGTTCTTGAGTTATCGTCCGTACAACGCACAGACAGACAGACAGACATCAAACTAATCTTATAAGCCCTTTACTGGGCTAAAAAGGTGAAACTTATTATTGCGAATGGCATGCTCGTACATATGAACGATTCGCAGTAAATATGAACATTTTAGCACTTCTTCTACGAGTTACTATTGTAATATGTGATAATTCATGGTTCCATTTAACTGCTACTTACATCTGTCAATTTGTTCTCCACGCTTTGAATCTCGTATTGAATTGGACGCTTACTTACTTATTGGCGTAATGAAAATAAAATCTAGGTGTAGAAGATTGGGAAGCAATGAGGATAAGTAGGTATACAATCAAAATTTGTTACTGCTTTACTACGCATAAACACAAAGTACACATACGCTACTTCACGTGAAAGCAACCAACAACTCGTTGTAGCTCTAAGCTTTCTGTAACTTCATCGAATCACACAACTTCACTGAAAGAGAGACACAGGAGAGCTTACACAAGAATTCTATTGTTGAGTTGAGGAGATCTCTTGAAAAGTGGTTCATTAATCATGAAGAAGACTTAAGGAAGACCGACACCGCAGCATAGTGACTGTCTGCCAGTCTCTCTCTCTCATCTTGTAAGAATTTCTGTATTACACACAGTCTCTCTTTTTCCTATGTATAAAATTGCATCGTAGAGAACTGATCTCCTTAAAGAATATCTCCCATATACATACAAACTTCTCCCAAGAGACGGACTTTCTTTCCAGTTGTCAGAAAGAAGGCTGGAAAATGTCTGTCTGACAGAGGCCGATTAGTCTACCTCAATTTATGCCCTTCATACACACAAAACAACACTTTTTACATCCTCATAAAATCTTCCTAACTAACTAGTACCAACCACAATCCTCTCTCGCAACCTCTCATAGTTATATATTAGCCGAGAGATTCCTAATAAAACATTAGAGAAAAGAGAGAGATGAATGTTTCCTTTCCTTAAAAGATGATAAACCCACTTAAACACACACACACACACACACACACACACACACATATATATACACGCATTGACAGCAAATTATTGGTTTCTAGGTCTACTTTTCTCTCCCTTCACACAGATCATCATTGATCATTGATCAGTGGCAGCAGCAGCGGTAAGTAACGTTGTACATTTATTATATTGACTGCACACAAACTCTAAGCTTTACTTATGGATGGATATACAGATATACTTCCCATGACAGACGGAATATCATCATCATCAATACTCCAAGTGGGTATAATGGACACGATCATTGTTAAAAGCAAAACTGCTCGCACACAAATAATCACAAACTTGTGTTAATAAATCTTCCTCAAGAATCCTCACAGCCTCTTTACCTTTTACGCAACCTTCTTCTCCCTTCCAGTTGAAAAATGATGAAGGAGTTCCTTCCAATCATCTTTCGGCTCCTTTCTCATTTCAGACATCATTTTTCTCAATTTTTTTTATCCCTTTGTGGTTTCTCTTGTGAAAAATCACTTTCTTAAGATCCACAGTTCGTGTCTAGTCACTCACAGTCAGAATGGATGAGAGAGAGAGAGAGAGAGAAAAGAGTTCTTTGAAGAAAGCACACAAGAATCGGTTAATCATTCGGGACTAATTTACTCAATCTTTCTTCCTACACTTCTTTTGTGCCTTGTGCTTCTGTCAAGCGGTGATTTGATTTAAGGAATTAATTCTTCGATTCTTACAGCATACCTTAAGTCTTTGATGATTTGAATACTTAATGTGTGACCACTTAAAACTAATTTTACTGATTCTTTTAAAAGCTTTAAAACAAACTCCAACTATAATCTGATCCATGTAAATGTTCCAAAGGACCCGTTTTGAATTCCTGTCTATCACACACACACACACACTCTTAAAACCTGAGAGAGTAATCTAAATTACAGGAGGCCATTCCACAAGTCTCCTCAGGTCTCCTCCACCCTTCCACCTCTTCGGAAAGGGACACAACAGCCAACAGGAAGGGCCCACCTTAATAAAAACGCTTGAGAGGATAAATTAAAGGTTTCCTCGAGACTGTTGAAACCCTGCAATTTAAGTAAGTAATAGGAAACCTTGTAGAGTCCCACCCACCCAGCCAAGCCTTTTACTTCATCACCATAAATTCACAAGGCACCTACACAACACAACACACACAACCTTTCTCCTCAAGTCTCCTCTCAAATTACACACACACACACAATGTGAGTTTATTGTTGTGTACAAAATTACATCACGAACAACTACACAACTCCCTCAATCTGTGGTGGTAGTAAAACGTATCATTGTTTCAATCGTTGCACCCGAGATAATCAACTACCTCCGGACAACTCCTAGAAGTCCTAGACGACTTTTATTGACCAGCTAAGCTATACTTTACATTTAACCCAGGTTTTCTAAGTGTTACTCAAGGACCTCAAATTAGACGATGTACTTATTTCAGTCTCCTAAACACAAACTTCTCTTCCCCTATGATTTTAATGTATGCTCCACAGTTCTAAGGTTCTAACTAACGAGTCGTAAAAGCCGGTTACCAGTTTTAAGTTTTACTACACAAATCATTCAGCTTTCTTCTTCAAGTCCACTTAAAGTCTCTCTTCCACCACAGACACCGTCACACAAATCTCCTTGTGCTTTGTGTGTGTTTAAAATTTTACGGAATGACTGGTGATTGCGCTAATGCTATCGAATTACCTAAAGAGACAGCCAATGCACTTAATAAATGGACTAAGCCAACCGTAATTTATTTCCGTTCACCGTTACGATGTTGTATATTAGGAAAGGACCCATAAATGAGAATGTACTTCACAAAATCCTACCGACAGCCGATGATACTTAAAACCAACCCGTGTGAATGCGGAATACACCCAGAACTGCCAGAAGTTAGCCATAACGAAGAATATCCTTCATAATTGTAGGAAAGAGGAGGTCGGGGAGTCGCCTCGTAGACAATGAGACCCACAATGAAGTGAAAACATTCTTTCGGTATTAAAAGCTGCTGACAACTACCAAATCACCCTCGTAATTGATTAACCATCACGCAGTCTACACTTCCATTTACTTTCATTGACCTGCGTGTGTGCAAATGGATCCTCGTCATCTCACTCAGTCATCTGCCACAAAAGTAAAAGTAAGCCGAACTCATGAGAATGCTTCTTTGGGAAATTGTGAAACCTCAAAACAATCCTTGTTGGCAGGTTTTTCATGTAAAATTCTCGTATAGATAGATTCTAGAAATTCTAGATTAAGATTACTCACGTGTTTATGGATGTGGACAACTCATCATATCTCTGATGATGAGAGATCAGATTTTCGAGAAATCAGAAAGCAACGTACAACAAGGCGCCTGTCGGACACGTTCACCGGTACACTGGCTGCACACCATCCTTGTTACTTTATTATTACAAAAACCTTCCCAAAGTAACTCTAATATTATTACGGTACACCACAAGGTAAAGGTAAGTTAAAGAGATTGCTATTATTTTGGCTAGTAATTCCATAAAATTAGATCAAAATTGGGGTACAAAATCTCAAAACTAAACCAACGATAATCTCTGGCCGAGCCGCATCAATCTATCTGTCCAAATTCCTAGATTCTATATGATCTATTGCATCTCTTCTGATTGTTAAATGGCTCCATCCAATTTACACACTATTTATTATGCTTATCGCTTGATGAGATGAGATAGCGGGTAGTCGTCGGCAGACTGACGCACCTTCGATCGCGCGACTTAAGTCTCGTCAACGACCCTTTAATTGTCGGAGGTCATGGTTGGCATTCCTACAAACGCTCTACTTACAGTCCACAAAACACCCACAGGTACTTTCCTCGTTCCTTCCCTTCCATCTCTCCGTCCTTGCGTGTCTTCTTCTTATTCCTTCCTTCATTATTACATTAAAGACCATCAATTTCTCCCAGGATTGCACGTTAGTCTCTCAAAATTAAACTAAAAATTTGGTAATTTATGGTTTATACGGAAAAGTGCCACTTATTTCTCAAGTTTTTTTCAAGAATGCAACAATTTTTCTCACATCAATAACTAAGGACTAACTATAAGCTACGAATTACAAGTAGAAACATTATACCCCAACACAAACCAGTTTGCCAGAATAAAGGAGACATTTAACTTAAACTGCACAGACAAAAGGTATCATCAGTAGAATTAAAATTGAGACAGACAGAGTCAGACATAAGCTTTAATTTTGCCTTTATAGTTTTGCCTCTCTGAGCTCATCCTCATCATTCTTATCTCTCTCTCTCTTACAAACTCGGTGTGTACAAAAAGAAGCCGATATTTTGGTTTCATTTCAAGTCAAAATTTATGTGAAGAAGATTAATGAGCTTGAAAGTTTGCGTCTTAAAAATTTATTTATGCTGTCTCTCCTCCAAAGAATAAGAATGAGATGTTTATTAAAACATTCATCTTCATCAAAGGGAGAAGAAACCCTCTTTCTTCTGTAGGTTCGTCATCAAGAGTGGATATTATGTCTCTCTGTATACCCTGACGATCCTCCTCTCACAGAATAAAGTGGAATTTCTTAAGTAATGTAATACTAATTCCACGGTAAATAAATATATTACCTGAGCCTTTGCATATAAACATAAACCAACCCTGTGTGTCTCTGCTGGTGCTGGTAGAATTGTAGATTGTATATGTGAATGAGGATGCTTTGGAAAATCTCCTTCTCCTTCAAAGATGTAATCTGCACACCGAGTAATTATTAATCATACCATCGTACGTGTGTGTGTGTCTGTTGAATGTGTGCAAGTTCTTGGATTGCAGGAGAACAACATTATTCTCATCTTGAACAATAATTTTGCCCAATGCTGACTCTCCCATTTCATGTTCTTGCACTTATTCCTAATTGTTGGATCATTTAAAGAAGCTGTAATAAAATAGATGCTTTACAGAGCCGACCACCTTGCCAGCCATCATAATGATGTAAAACTTCCATTAAGGTAACAATTAAGTTTGCCACAGAGAGCGACAGACTTCCTACAATCCTACCGTCTCTCAATCTCACCACACAGTCTCAATAGAAGTTTAGATTAATGTACACACAATACACAATGACTTTTACTTTATAAGACAAAACTTGGACGGGAATCATTAATTTCATTATTCTTTCTCCATGTGCGTCTCCATCAGAATATCATTACACAAGGAGAGGAGAGGACTTCCAAAGATACCCAAGCCTTCGTAATACTTAACTTCCACTGCTGTAAGTAGTAAATGTCTACCTACTGCCTACACAGGTAGGTTACCTGAGCTTCAAGCTTCAATTTAAGACATGGATTGTCGGGTGGAGACGGATTTCATCAGGAGGAGTCAGCAGGAGTTGGACACAACTGTCAGCATGGGGTCACACACACACACACACACACAATACACAACAATGTAATAATATAACAAATACATTCAAAAGAGATGAAGAAAAACAATCTACTCTTGGTCAATTTATTACTCAAGAAGTCAAGTGGAGCCAGGAGGAATCATACAACAATAAAACGAACAATAAGCGAGCCGACAAGGGAGTCATAAAAATTTCAAAAACATTTATCAAATTCTCCTTTTCCATAAGAAAACGAAAAAGTAAAAAGAAACAACAAAGTCATTATTAAATCCTCCGGATTAGCGTGGTCAAGCCTTTTCTTTCTATTAGAGCTTGTTATTATTTACCCTCAGTTTATTTTCATAAAGAATGTTCACTAGTTCATCTCTGACTTTTAAATATTTTACATTTTACAATTTGACCCGTCTTGTGGGTGGCTATTTGACTACACGTCGTTCATTATTCTTCCCACACATTATGTAGAGTGTTTATGCCTTCAAACAATAACTCTCTTTTGAATCTCCAAGTCCAAATGATCTCGCACACACGCAAAGAAGATCCAAAAGATCCATAAGATTCCACACATACATACTGCTGATTAAAATTATTACCCAATGATATACTTCAATAGAGAAACGGCTGTCGTTTTGATCGATTGAATGAACTTTAAGCTTGGATTTAAGGCTTCAGCTTAAGAAGATGAGAAATGGAATATTATCGAAATCTAAAAAACTCTCTCTCTCTCTCTTCTCGTGTGTTGGTTAAAGTGACCACCTGTCGAGTGACGGGCTAAGGATTTGAAGCCCAGCATGGAAGCGATCTAAAGTCTAGTCATCTTCGGTGGTCTGTTCCATCACTCTATCATCATCGTCGCCTTCATCTTCATCATTATTGTCATTAGTGTCCATTATGATTGTCAACATGAGTGACACCACGGAGCGACAATAACCATGCACAGACATTGCAGACCTTGAGAAGCATCCATCCATAGGGCCATACGCTATTTATTCCCTGCTTGCCTGACATTTCATTACTCATCTGCTCCCAACAATGAATGAAGTGATAATCCTTTCTTTCTTTGGTCACAATAAAGTGTAATGTAATGACGTGTCTACTTGCCTAAGCGACACAAAAAGATTATCCCCGACAGTGAAACAGCCGTACAGCCAAAAACCCAACCAAGGATCTGCGATCATGATGAGACGATGTTTTTAAAAAGGAATATACTAATGGGGACATTTTCTATCCTCTCTCTCTCTCTCTCTCTCTCTCCTCCATTCGTGTCATTGTTGCTTTCTGTCTCGTTTCATTGTTGATTGTTGTCCGTCTACTAAAAGACCTTACAACAACATTTCGTTTCGGGACAATAGAAACTCCACACACACATGGATACACACCTTTAAACTCCTAAGATGTTTAGTAATATACTGTCGAAGTCTTCTTGAGAACTTCAAAATCAAAATCTCCTAGTTTTACAATAGTACACACACAGTGTGCAGCTTGTCTCCTGGATTAGATTTCTGCGTGGCCTTCATTCAACGTCTTCTGGAAATTGAAAGAGTTTTTCCTTCTCGCAACAATCACCACAGGACAGTATCGCTATTGTTCAAGGAGTTTGTAAAACTTCAAACTATACTGGAGGTCTATTCCTTCACACGGTGATGGTGACACTCGTGTAATCATCTTTTCCCAGTCACCACAGTAAAAGTCTTGTCAAACACGGAGTAAAGTAGACACGTATAATGTTGCTGTTATTATCATCCCATTTTATGATTTACTTTACCACCAATCCTTCTTATGGTTTCCTCCAATCCCCAATCCCTGTGTTTAACCCTAAGAAGACCTGTAATTTCAACCTCACTCGTATAGTCGTATAAACCATCGCTTTGTCAATTTAGCGATTAGAAAGAACACCAAATTATATTTTGATTTACGGTCGGCTCACAGTCAACTACACAGTGTGTCCTATGAGTCCTATCCTCCATAATAACTGAACAGAGCAATAAGTGCCTCGAAGATTTATTTCACGCTGTAAAGTATACATAAAGTATAAAGCATAAAATCCCTGTGTGTGCAATTTCATTTGTCATTTCTGTTGAAACCTCAGGAGCAATCATAGAATCACACAGTGTTGTCCGACTCGGAAAGGTCCAGTCTTCCAATGCAGCAGCGTCTCTGGGAGGCCAATTGGTCACGTTCAGAATTTCAGAGCCAGCAGTCAACCCAAAAGATTCGTTCCACACGTCTCTTATTTACAAATGGGTGTCCACGGAACTAATCAACGCTCAAAATAAATAAAACAGTCCCAGTAATAACTACAGGACAGCCTTAGTCTCATAAAATACATACAAAATGGCAATAAATCTCTCACGAAAGGAGAGAGAGTAAAAAGCAACCAATATTATAACCAAACTCTCTCTCTCTCTCTCTTTCATTCTATACTTGGGTCTCTCTGCTCTCTGCCGTACTCTTTGTGCCATAAAAATGGGAGGTGAATTGTCCAAAAGGAAATGAAATAAAATGGTTCTAATAAACCAAGGTTGTCAACCAGACCGAGATTTATTAGCCGTATCAAATGTCACACGACACAACCATTTCAATCTGAAGTAATCTCTCCCCTTCGCAATGCATAACAAGTTAGAGAAGAAGTGCCCCGTGTAACGCACAGGCTTCACATGTCCTTATACAACCTTTTAAATCTACTCACATACAAGCACTTTGTGACAAGAACGGTAGATCCCTAACAAACACTCACACATACAGACCACAAGCATATCTTTCATATCATCTCTTCATCATCATCCCAATCCAAAAGAACAGAAGTTCAAGATGAAAGCGCGTTGCTGTTTTCTTCTTGTTATTCGGATTTGTTTCAAGTGTGTAAGTAGCTTCACGGCACATTATTTTGAGGACATCGGATAGACAACATCGGAAAGATGAATTGAAGCAATAAGAACCCTTTCAAAAGTGACATTTCATTTTACAAGAGGCTGGTTATTATTCTAGTTTCATATTCCAGTAAATAGTTGCAGTTTAGTCGTTGTTGGGAATTTTGTAGACACTTTTCGTAAAGTGAAAATTTTGATGTGTTCTAAAGCCATCAAGTTAAAGGTAAAAATTTTTTTGGTACAGATGAGAAAGCTAAAATGTATTCACCGTGGATAATTAATAATGCTTGGACAAAATCCAAAGGAAAACTTATAAAATTTCATTTGTCATTTCAATCCAGACCGGATCGAATAATTTAAAATTCGCAACAGTAATCTACAGCTACAGACCATACATATAAAGACAATATGAGAATGATGACGATGCGCTAGGCTGCAAACAACAACAGTAAGAGTATCATTATCACTGAATGACATCTCAGACCTCCGAACATCTCGTCACAAATCACAAATAGGTGACCCTAATGGGCGAAACTTTTAAGAGATTTAGATGGCTACTAAAGATTAAGCTTTAGGAGTACAATGCATTTTTGTTTTTCATGGTTTGAAAGGTATTGGATTACGTTAGGGATGGCAGATTAAGTTTCTACGGGCAGATGGGCTAATCAGTTTCAGTTCGGTAGACGTAATGAATCACAGGGACAGAGCAAAAGGGTTATAATATTAATGTGTCCTTCCATAATCGAAAGAGCATTCAAAATATTTTACAAATTCATATTTATTTCAGTCAAGCCAAAACAACAATTGAACCAATTTGGTTTACTTGCTTGCACAAAGCATCAAGCAGAGTTTGAAGTTGATCTGCTGCTGCATCTATGAAAACTAGGATTAAACGTACATTACTAGTGTAGTACAGATAAGGTATCAATTGACTGCAGAATAAAAAATGTCTCGCGAGAGAAAGACCCTTCATCCGTAATCTTGAGACGTGTTGGGCATTAGCAGATAGATTTAGCTTGGGAAGGTGAGAAATGAGGTGCTTTCTCCTGGAGACAAATGAGCCTGGAAAAGGACGACATATGTTTGGGGTGAACTTTGACTTGACACCCTCATTTACAAATGTCTCATCTCCTTTTGATCACTTTTTCCTTTGCTTCATTCTTAAAAGGCGGATCTCCTCGGAGCTCATCCATCTCTGTCACTTCCTAAGCACTTCTCCCATTATTCTTCACCTTTAACCATCATCCTTATCCATATACCACACCACAAGCTAACAACCAAACTACTCTCCTCACATCTCAAGTACTTCTTCCATTACCACCACCACCACCACTTCTAATATCTAAGCTACTTCTTCTTTCACAGCAGAGTTCTTTCTTCATGAAAAATCTCTTCGTGACAAATCCTCCAAACTACACGTTCTTACTCCAATAAAATCCTCAGATAAAGTCTTCCTATCGAAACCTCCACACACACATACACACACAGTAGCCCCATCATCCTTTACTTATATAATCTACCACCGTGTAATAATGGTAAACTACCAAGACTACCTATACAACCCAATTTGTCGTAAAAAGTCCATCTGTAATCAATCAATCAACCTCTTCTGAAACAATGGGATTGTGTGACTCACATGTTTAATGCACCACGACCAAACTCACTTTAGTAGTTTAGTCCCACATTTACATACAATCACAATACATATCCTCACACCGAGAGAGATGCATACTTACTGCATACAAGTACAACAGCGAAGGCTTTAATGATTAGTTCATTAAAATAACGAGCTTTTCTTTTTCATACACTCCCGAGTAGACTCTCGAGACTCGAGACATTAATAATATTATTAACATAAGTAAGTCTTACTGCAGAGGGACATCCACATTATTATCCATCTACCACCTGGATTTCCCATGCCTGCTCTATAGCCTGCTACAGTATGTATTCTCCGTGCATCTGGAAGATAAGTGGATTCTCGGTGTGAATAAATGACTCATAATAAAATGAATCCCTGTAGGGCTGTGTGGGGTTATAAGAGAAAGAGATGAGAGTGTAATAAGAAGAAGGGATAAGTGTGTATACAGTGGTGGTATGTGTCAAGGTTATCTTATCTATATTTTGTAATAGTAGGGACTATATAGTTAGTGTGTGGAGACCCTTAGGGGACACTGGAGTGAGTGAGTGGTCGGAGGCAATAAATCTGAGGAGAGGAAATCTCTCTGTGAAGGATCATTATCATGTCATAAATTAAGGTAGAGAGAAGTTGACACTGGGAATAATGGAAACCCTTTGGGGCAGACCGACATGACAGCATGGGGTGTGAAGGATGTCCCATCAAATGACAACTCCAGATGTTTTTTATTATGAGACGATCCTTTGTGTCCGCGTGACAGAGAATTATGAGCCTCCCTGCTGTTCCATTCTTGTCCACCATCATCATTCACTTCATTCTTGGCCCATTCCGATAATAATGCACTTACCTCCGCCTAGTCTCACTCCGGATTGTCCAGAGATCATCCTCCAGTTACTCCAGTATCAATCCATTGCTTAGTATGCTGGAAAAAGGTCTCCAGCTCTCGTGGACAACCCTTTCCTTCCTTCCCTGTGTCGGGCTTTGTGGTTATGTCCATCCAGAAAATGTCAACATGATTCTTTCCTTTCAAAAGAGAAGTTCAATTACCACGGACCTCATGCTGACTCTTCAGACTCTCCACCTCACGTCAGCCTTCATGTTTTCCATGCCATCCCAGCCAAAGCTTCGCCCAAGAATGGAGCGCATAGGGAATAAGGAACATGACCAGCTAGCGTTGTTCTCTTGTTCCTGTACAATATCAGTCTTCTTTAGGAATTAGTGTACAGGGCTTCTTTACATAGAGTTCTCCTTTATTCTAACAGGCCTTCGGATCGTTGTTGGTAGTGTGTCCGCATTCAAAAGGTCTGTGTTAACAACCATAATATGCATAAATCACTTAGGTAAACTGGAAATGAAAAACATACGCAAGAAGTGGTGGTACATTTGGAGGAACTTACAGAAACCAACTACTGATGAGTGTAAATTACTTTCGACGAGTTGTTTCTGTCTGAATTCTTCTCGAGTAATTCATGCAGACGTTATAATTATAAGTAAATTGTTATTGCATGAAAGTACACACTTGAAAGTATTCCAGATATTCCAGAACCTTCTGGATGAAGAAGTCACACACACGTTATCAGAATTAATGTGATAACGTGACTTGTAAATCTAAAAGTCAGCTTTGAATTGAACTTTGAATAAAGTATATGTACAACTATCAATAATTAATAATTAATTTGAACTGTACTCAATTATGCATCCAGCATATTGTTATTTACTAATTGAAAATATACTGAACCCCTTGATATCTCTAGCATTAAGATAAGCTAAACAAGCGTACCAACAACTTTGTGACACGTATACTTTCTGTCTGATGATCTTTGAACTCTATTGTTTGATAACAATGATGATGTAATTACAGGTAACACATTAATAACCATACGCAATATTATGATAAGTGTGTGATACATGTGTCCAAAACGAATGAACTCAAAGACACGATAAAGTTCCAAATTGCCAAAGATCACAATTCCCTCGGCTGCCACGTGAGAGTTTGCACTTATCTAGATCACGTTCTTCCTAACACTTTCGTTATCTGAGTTATCAGGTGATAACTGCTTGGTTTATATTTATTTTGTCTCAGTAATGAAACAGTTTCTAAATGAATTAGTTGATGAACTACAAGTTAAAACTGCAAGTGTAGATAGAAATGCAAAAATTCTAAGTAGTGCATTTATCAGTCAACGAATAAATAAAACGCGAAAAAGAAACCGATTGAACAAATATCCAGAGTCAATTTCCTGTGCAATCCTTTACTTTAGCTTCGATTAATTGATCAAAACAAAGAGCTTGTAGCATTCATTATGAACCAAAATAAATTCACTAAATATTATTCTCTAATAATCCTGTTTCGTAATTTATTTTTGCAAATCAGCTTGACCAAAATAA
>JAQGAD010002169.1:0-14795 GCA_034696625.1 Isotomurus palustris
CTTTCGTGCGTTTCGAAATCTGTGGTAACCATGAATTTTAGCCCAAAAGATAATCAGCTTATCCCTTAAGGTCCTTTATACAAACTAAACTACGTTGCACAAAGATTAATATGTACAGTGGTATCTAAATCATCCTTGAACTGGTATGGACGTTCTCATACCGTATCTGGGTAAATGGACAATATGAACCTGGTCTCTGATCCCTAATGTAAAGAAAAGCGTTTCAGTTCAAGGATGATATATTTACCACAGTATTTGGTGATGTATTTTGAATGGAATTTTGTATCCTAACTTGATACTTCGGGAATCTGATTTTGACAAGCAGTTGTATCTACATTCTGTCTTAGTACAGAGACCGACCGCTTGAAGCAAATTGAGTAGTCAAGTCGTTTCCCTGATAAATACGGTGAATAGATTGAATTATTTGATAAAACTATTAAATCGGTTAATTGGAAGTGAAAGGCCGAACCGGGTGAGCCGGATTTAATCCCCACCGATCACACAGATCACCGATTGCCGTCAAAATTTGATACAGCCTTACTTTTTACACAAAACATGCGCATAGAAATTTTCAACCAGATACAATAAACGATTGTTGAGTTATCGCCCGCACAACGGACATACAGACATCAAACTAATCTTATAAGTCCAAATAGGCGACCCATCGGAGTTTCGTCTTGGTTGTTAAATCGTAAATCACATTCATGGGCTTTATTTTGCAAATAATGTGGAGTGAGGTTCAGAAATCAACCTCAACTTTAGTTTTAATTTCTTCATCACAAGATCAGCTGAAATGACTGAACTTTGTAATTATGAAAAAATTAGTGCCAAATCCTGAGCTTCTTGTTGCGTACAAATATTGTGTTTATTCAAAATATTAAACTCGTACTGAAACTTTAATGCAGAATACAAATACAGCTGGACGGACAAAACGTTTCCATGCATATAGGGAATTAGATCTAATAACCTACTTACAAACGCCAGACGGTACTAAAAATGTGGCCTTCTAGGGTCAGCCTATCCAAATGTTAAACGGAAATAACAGTTAGTGCTCGGTGTCGTTCAGTTTGTGTCAGCTTTTCTCCGTTCCGTTCGTTTCTCAAGCTAAACTAGTTCAAGCAGTTCAGTTTTTCTGTCACAGTACTGAAATGAGTTCGGTTCAGTTCATGTCACCTGAACTGAACGCATGAAATATGTTTCACTAAAGAATTTTATACGCACCCTAAAATGTTCTAATACCTCATTTATTTTGCATGTCTGGCCAAAACTGAGAGAACAAATATAACTCCCTAGCTATCCAAAAATCGGGAAAAAGATCGAGAGACTTTTATGTCACATACTGACCTGTATTCAATTAATTAGTTTTGGTTCCATCACTCATGATTTAGGGAATGAATTTCATGCAAAATTAAGTTCTTTACCTTCCGTCACTCGTCATTCTTGCTTCGTGTATATACACGAATCATGAGCTCACAGTTAATAAAATGCAAACATATTATTATTCAGCATGAAGTTGTCGACCTTCCTGCAGCGTTGCTCTAGCTCTGCGAAGGTCTTGCAGTAATAGAACTGCCCAAGTGATCGATACTTTGTATGGAAATTATCAATGGTAATAGCAATTTTCTGAGCTAACTAACGATGGGATGAAAAGGTAGGCGAATGCTGATGCATTATGGGTTGAAGGAGAGGAGAGATGATGATTGTTGATGAGAGAAAATGAATTGTTTTATTCGAACTCAACGTCCCTTTTTATAAGAGAGTTAACAAAGGATTCGAATTAAGTGATGTTGTTAAGTTCTGAATAATTAGTTATAAACTTAAATTAAAGTATTGTTCAATGTAGTCTATTGTTCGCATTGTTCCTGAGCCACGTCACATTATCCAGGTGTGGTTCTTCATCTTCCATTCGTAAGGATAACCTTTGCATTGAATGTACAACCAGAATCATGTCTTGTTTAAGGCTACATCCCATGCATTGGTGATGGCGAATGTTGATAAATTCGTGATGAAATCCCGTGGCTTCGGATCTCCTATTTGTCCTTAGTAAACAAAGGCTTGATCAATGCAAAGTCTGTCATCCTAGGTGAAGGAGGTTAAGGAATAAGAACCTGAATAAGCTGAGGATTATTTATAGGAGAAGGATTATTTGGTTGTGGAAGAGGTTTACAATTTGGTGTTTGTGTTGAAGATAAAGGAGTGGTTTTTGAGGAAGGAGGAGTCTTTGGGTGAGATTTAAGAGGAGAGGAGTTAGGAGATGATACTGGCTCTGTAGTGGTTCGAATAGGTAGATTTGGACCTTAAGAAATTTGACTGTCTTGTCACGTGTCTTTCATGGAGTTGGATGAATTCCAGGAGCTTGAATTGTCGGCCTTGGGACAGGCGTTGGAGTCCGAATCGGATTCTTGATGAAACAGTTTGCATCTCTGAGGTTAATGAGACGTTAGCTCCTTCTAAGCCTTGAAGGGTCCGTTAGAAGTTTTCAATTTTTATATTATATACATTGTGGATGAACATAGAGATTTTGGCATGATTGCTTGGCTGTGAATGAGGGAGAGAAAGATAGCATATCTGTCATGTAATGGACCTTAGCAATGAGCAGTTTCCCAAAGCTGGTCGTAACCTGTTCTTTCCACGAAATCTGACATGCGTTGAATGCCGCTTCATTGATTTCGTGGACAGTGTGAAGAAAATAATTAGGGATTGTTTCATACCTGTTTCATTCACACAAAATCGTTAAACAAAGATTCCCACAAGGTTTAATTTGCTACCAACTGCATACAAATGACATGCATAAATCCAACTGTTATTTACAAAGTTTATCACTTGACTTTTTCCAAGTAAAATAATTTTAATATTTTGTCACGAATAGTCTGCAGGGTGCATTTACTTTCCGTCTTAATAAATTTCAACAAATATTCCTGAAGGTATTTTGAACGTGTGTATTCGTTTTTCAGAGGGTTTTAATCTGGAATTTGACACATTTTTTCTTTCCCAAAAGAGGGAGTAAGCGAAATTGCTTTGTGATTCAAAACCATCCTTAAATTCTTATTCTTTCAGCTGGTTTGATTGCAATTGTAGTTTCTACTTTAATTTTAGGAATACTTTACTAACTAAACTCCGCATGAGTCGAGTTGTGTTCGGAACTAATTACAATTAATAGTTTCTAATTTAATGCATTGTTTCAGATTTACGGCTAGCAGCTAGTAAACTCTTACCAGGTAATCATAGGGGTCTACAACAAGGCAAGATAACAAGTCGCTATCAGAAATACGTTCAATTTGCATTACATAACTAACAAACCAATCCTTGTAACCTAGTTCAGTCGACTTTGAGCGCAAACAGTTGGGTTCTATTGTCTTAGTGTTAAACGCATGAGTCGAATTCAGTTTGGCAGAACTTTTGATCATTTGATGATGAATTATTTTATTTGGACGGAGAAGTGGGCTGAAGGAATGAATCAAACCAGGTTTTGGCAGATACTGGGCATCTACTGCGTAGTATGGTGGTAATATCCATGCAATGGAATCTTTGTAATGATGATAGGTAACTGATATGAGAGTTTGTGTTGATTGATTCCAGGTATTAAAGTTTTATCTTGATCGAGAGTGAGGTGTTACGCAGATTTCCATTTGAATTTTGAAATAGTAGATAATTGCCAAATGAATGTAGGCGTTTGTACTGTATGCATCAGGTGACAATGATACATAAAGTGAGAACAATTTAAGTCTCCTCTTCCTCTTGGGTGCGGAAAAGGAGGCATGTGACGTTGACAATGGAAGTGACGGTATCATTTTTTTGGGGTATTAAATTTATAGGAGTAGCATAATTATACAAATTATATTCAGCAGAGCTACCTTAACTTTTAGTGTCAAATCAGTTAGAGATTTGCAAAACTGGTTTTTTCCATCAAATTATAAACGAAAACTAGCTCGTTAATTGAGTAAATGTAATGAAAAGGAACAACAATTTTTTCAAACCTGTTTCATTTGAACAAAGTATTTATTCAGAGGTTCACACAACATTTTGCTTAGATCTCATGCGTAAATCTATTAGTTCTTTATACCTTTGCAAAGGTATGACAAAGCTTTGTCGGTAATTTATTCTAAATGTTTTAGCACTAAAGTCAGAAAGTCAGCAAGACGTATTGATAATACTCTTTAATCCATTTCCCCAAACATTCCTAATGGAAGTTTTCCAAAGGCTTTTCATCTCGAAAGTAGCACTTTCTTCTTTCCTAAAAGTTTTGAGAAAGCGATAGTGTCTTATTGTCTAATTCATTTTAATGGCTTACAATCTTTACAGTTCTTCGTTTACTGATAATACTCTTCCTGTTTCCATTTCAACGATGGCTATTCATTATATTCATGTTTTGAAAAAAAACTGCGTGATGTTGAAGTGAAAGCCACCGACTTCTGCTGTTAAGAACTTTCTGACGCTTCTGACGCCACTTCTGACGCTTTGTTTGAATCCAAGGGTTGTAAAAGGATCGGCCATGTTTAAGCTTCCTTTCATTATATGCTGGGATATCTGCTGTGAGATTTGGATAATATGTCTTAACCCACACTATCGTCCAAAGTTTCATTGCCCCCAGAACAGCCTTTCGGCTGAATTTAGGATGTTCCATTGTTAGTGATATGATGAGAAATGATGTGATGCTGTTAAGTTAGCACACCGAGACGGTAGAGATAACACACTTCGATTAACGGCATTTATTGTTAAATAGCGTAAAGTTTCTCTTCAACTCCGATACGTCTGACCAGTAGATGTCAGGTTTGAAAAAGTGAGATTTTCTAGGGAGTGATCAACAGATGCTGGTGTCCATCTGTGGATCTGCAAGTAAACGATGATGACAGTGATGGTGGTGTGATGATACTAGCAGATACTTTGTAGTGGAAACGTTTATACATTTTTTTAGAATCTTGATTATCCAAACTGATACTACTGGGAGATCCTTGTTTTGTTTTTTGTAAGTGACATTTTTTATTCTGGGAAATTCCATTAACAAACTTGCCTTTTCCTTCAACAAAAACAACAAAGTGTCCAGTGTCTTAAAGTCCTTCCCTGTAAATAGTATATGCAAAAACCAAATACACTTTAACTATGACTGACATTTGCAAAGGCAGTTCTTCTTCTCGGGCGCATGTTCTTTCAGCTTGCACTCAGATCAACAACACTTAGTCCGTTAACATGAACGAATAAGTTGTGTTCACTTTGAGTGGCAGAGTCGGCAAGTTGACTCCATGACGCCACCTGCCATGCATTTGCCGTTGAAAACTTTCAGAAAAATTTTGATTATCAATGCATTTTTATCATAAAAAGCACATAACTGCAACAAGTTGAAGATGTTACATTTTGGTCAGTTCCATCTACTCATTAGTGGATGACGTGTGTTAAAACTTTTGAAATCGATTTGAAATTGCGTGGACATGTGGGTACCATAGTATTTCCTTGGATTTTATCTTTATAAAGATCATATCCTGCCTTATTGCCTTTAAAAGTTTTTGGTTTCTCCTGGTGACTTTGCCCATATACAATGTTAATATTTTAACGCTGCAATTGTGATATTGTAAAACCAAAGGCAGTTGTATAAAAGAACACTTGTTTAGAAGGTTAATTTCTAATTTTGATGCTAACCGTGTGAATTATGACCGAAATAATCGATTTCAAAAGATGTCCTGTATCGTAAAAAAATTACAAGCATTTGACATTGCAATTGCAAGGGATGGCCATGGTTCATAAAAAGATGTAGTTTGACATGATGCGATGAGATCGAAGGGATGTGAAGGAAGGTGAATGCTAATGCATGTTGTGGTGAAGGAGTAGAGAAGTGATGTTTTGCTGACAAGAGAATTCTACAGTATAAGTTCCTTTATTTGGACTCCACGTCCCTTTAAATAGGAGTGTTAACAAAGGATTCTAATGTAATTAAAGGTTGTCGATAAGTTTGGACTAATTAGTACTAAAGTTAAGTTTAAATTTTGTTTAATTTACCCTATAGTTTGCTTTGTTCGTCACCCACGTCACACAATTTAAAGTTCAACAAAGTATTCAAGTAAAAATCAAGGAGGGTTCATTTTGTGCAATAACTTCAAATCTCAAAGTTTTTAATGGAAATTTCCTGATCACTTGCATTTTTTATGAGCATAAACGGCAGCCCAGCAAGTTCAAGAAAAAAATTATAACGAGTGCATAGGACAGGAATCGTAATTAAAGCCATTTCCCGTCCAAAACCAGACAGAAATGGATTGCATTATTGTAATGAGGAAATATATGGTTAAACCAAAATCAAGAAAATTCCCACTGGCGTTTATTCCATTACATATTTTGCTCCTTGAATATTGTGATACCACACAATTAAATACAAAACACGTTTCGCCAGTAAAACACTGCAAAAAATATGAAATTATTGCTTAGTTTAATTGAGATTAGTTAGAAGTATATCAGGTGTAATATTTAGTAAGGAACGGTTTTTGTTTATAATTTTAGATAATGACAACAGTTTTTGAACTTTACTTTAAAGTAACATTGATACACGTAGCAAGAAAGCAAGCACGAATAATTTGCACTCTTTATCATCATCGAATGTTGACTACTTTAATCTGTACAGTAAGGATTAATGTTTATTATATAACGTAGTGGCCATCTTTCCGGTAATGTGCATAGTATCTTTTACCATTTAGGACCCTTTTCTCGTGACATTTTCTATTGTTTAGATTCCTTGGTTGTTTTCAACGAAAAAATACGTGCAAGAATTAATAATCCATGCAGAAAACACCAAGAATGGTTATATACTATTGACAAATCTAATTTTACGCTTTCTTTGGGAAAATAAATTGAACGATATTCACATCTTTATTCTTAGTTATTGTTATAATGTGTTATGTTATCCTTAGCACTTATCTGAATGTTACCTTGAGCTATTGTAAGTATGAATAATTATGAAGTAATTATGAATATGAATAATTAGAAATTATTATTAAGATTTCCACTTTCTGCTTGATTAAATTAAAACCGACTACGGAACTCATAATCACGTGTGAAAATATGACATTCATATAAATTGAAAAGAAATCTCAGCCTGGTGTAGGAGGACAACAATGGCATTTTTATTATGAAACTCACAATCAATAGATGCTCATCAACACATAATAATTTAATTAGCCGTCCACAAGGAATCTTTAGGACCGAAAATTATTTTAGTGCTAATTTTTTCGTTCCCTTGCTTGAAAGCATTTTGGTCCTAGTGTAAAAAGGCAGATTTGGGCACAACTTACAGTCAGGTAAGCTATTGTTTCATGCGGATTATGGTACTGATTTGCAACCTCCGTAGTCTGTGCGTCTTTAGTAGTAAAGCTGATAATCCAAACTGATGTGTTTTACAAAAAAAGTCAATTATTTGATTATAACCTGAACGCTTTTATGTCTACAGTACATTTAAATTCCCAATTTGAATATCAAATCGTATCAAAAGCACAATTTAACGCAGACTGGTTATTTGAGCTTCACTTGACTCTTCGGTGATTACAATCTAACCGTGTAGTTATTCAGAATAGTTTACAATTTTAAGTAAGATGTGTATTGAAAAACGCACAGTTTCCAAAGAAAATTCAGTGTCAAGGAATTTCACATGCTTTAGACCAGTTTGAATAACTGACGTTTATACTTCTACAGATTATGAATACTGTGCAGATTTTTGTTAGTGATATGTTAGTTACTCATGCACTCGGTTATTCCAACGACATATTAAATTCGTTAGTAAAGCATATTTACCAGTATTTAATTTTTTGAAGTGCCAGTGGGTTTGATAATTTTTGAGTGTATTTTTCAATAATTTTGATAAGCTTCGTCTTGATCAGCTTTATAAGAGCCTGCTGCATCCCAGAATATCCAGTAAAGATTGGGACAAAATCTTTTAATTGTTGAATTCTCTAAAGCATTGCGAAGTATTAAAGTAAAGCTGGGCATTTCCGAAGGCACAGCAATACAGAAGATCATCAAAGTTTTAGATTTCGTCAATCGAAACTGGTAAATTAAATAAATCACGCAGTATAACTAAGGAAGAACATGGTAAGTTAACAGTAGAATATATTTAAGTTGTGCTACATTTTAGTAACATATGGGAAAATTGCAGGTTGAATGAATGTTCTTCTTCCATTTGTCGGTAGAACTTTATGTGTCACACCATTCAGGTAAATGCAAAGAAGACCGCGGCGGAAGGTATTCTGTGTGCACAATGAATGCAATTCAAATCAATTATAATATCTTGGAACACGAAAGAATGACATATTGTCCATTGTTCTATACTTAACCTACTTTTACAATGAAAAGCCGCAAGGATGTACTTTTTTTAGTTCAGTGATTAGAAAGCCATGTACCTATTTAGTGAATAAGGCAGCGAACAAGCACAACTTTTTTGACGAATATCTACAAACCTCCGTTTACTTATCTACAAGCCTGGTGTTCCACATCATCGTAAAAAGGACCACTCATGGGGAAGAGAAGTAACTTCACACGTAAGTATGCGTTGATTATTAGGGTTCGTGGAAATTTGTTCAATTTAAAACTTAATTTTCCATGTGTATTTTATTTGTAGATCCAACATTTTTGCAGTCTATTTAAAAGGAGACTAGTAGCACAAACAGTTGACTCAGCTTAAGGAGCAGCGCAGATCATTCAAAGAAAGGTATGTATATTTAGTGTTATACAATTGTACGAAACAATTAAAAATATAATTAACTTTATAACTCTAATTAATTAATTTTCATTTTAAGGGTCATCCTAATTAACCGTACCGTCACGTGATGACTCATCCCTGGGGACAAGAACGACATTCCATTTGCGTGCTAACAGGAAGTAAGGACCTGCTATTAACATATTCCCACAGTTAGTTTAATTAATACGGAAAATTGCACTCAGTAACTTTATGTGGGAGAAAACAATTTTCGTTTAGCATTTGCAAATGTTTTTAGCAAACTATAAACTAGCAATCGTACAAGTTAAACATTGTAGAACGAAGAAGTAATTTTTGTACAAATAGTTATACTTCAATCACGTGGCAACATATGAAAACTCGGCAGGTTATAAACTGTCTAACACTTTATTGTTATATGTATCCGGAAACAACCCAGTTTGTTTGTAATTCAATTATCGTACTTTCTTCAGGTATCACGTTTTCAATGTGTGAAAAAGTCTTCGCATTTAAACCAACAGAATCGGACAGAAATTCAGGGAAATTTTCAATGAAAGAAATTTAAAATACACTTGATATCCGCATGATTTAATCGTAGTGCTTGGAAATTAGACCCATTGAACTGGCATCGTAATTGAATACGAATGACGTATTAAATTACGATAACTATTGAATTGAATATTGAATTACGACTATTTCTAAGCAGTCTGGAAATTAATTGTTTTACAACTGGTAAGTTCTGGATGTTTCTCAGCTTTTTGCTGCACTCGGTTCTGACCAGCTGTAAAATTAAATAAAGTTTAGCTAAGTCACTTTGCACTAAAATGTGTGACTTAAATTCATTGGGAAATACCACGACCACATTTTTCCTGTACAAGGAGATTCCCAAAAACAGAAACATAAATCTGAAATGATACTTTCTATTAACTAGTTTATAAACAGGTATGTGTTTAGACGTGCTGTGTATTCACATTATTATTACTCAATTACTTGTTGGAGCCTTGAACGGTTTCCAAGCGGGTTGTGGTCTCATTCGTAACACTAAACTGACATTCAAGTGTCTTGATCCAAAGAGACCTGCAACAAACGCATTGAATTGGCATTAGATTGTGTTTTATGGTATATTGGGTGGAGTTAGTTAACGTGACATAACTGGTTGACGGATGTTGCTCTGGTGTGTCTTTTGAAATCATCGTTTGGATTGGGACCGAGAAACTAATTTGACAGGATGGATATAATTGAATTATATAATATGTACAAAAGCGCCAACTCAATCAGAATTTTTTCAATAATTTTTCCTCAATCCTACATTTTTCGGGTTTGACTTTGATTTTTTACTCAAATTTTGTTCATTCATTGATTGCTAGTGCATTTATTGATTGATATAACCTTTACAGATAATGTAACCTTACTGAAGGCTTTCATCCTTTGGGGTTCACGGTGGGCTACTTTTTTGTTTGAAAAAAGGTTCTGCTTAGCATTGTTAATTCAGATACTAATTTACGGAACATATTTATTAAACATCCACGCACTAAAATTTTATTTGCGATAGGTTTCGGCATGTTATATGCATACAAAATAGAAGTCTTTTAGAATGCTATGAATATTAAATGGTATTGAAAAAGTCAAGGTAGTACAGTGCCTGCACTCTTGGCTTCAAAATTTCCACAGGTAAAGTAAAATTTTACTGTCCATGATGATGGTTCTTGCAAATACATTTCAAAATTCAGTTTTAATTCAAGGTTTGAAAATTTTGAATTCACCATTTAAGGCATTAACCTACTTCACATAAATGTATGTAGTGTCTATAACACCCAGAGTGCACCACAGCACGAATTTAATATTTCATTTAAACCTTAAATATTCATTAATGCAACAGGTTCTTTACCTATTGTTGTAATATTATAAAATAATAATGTTAATTTAAAACAATTAATTGTGAACATTGAAATTGCTTGATCCGGTTACAATTGTAATGAAGGCATTGGTGTGCAGTGAATGAAAGACAATCCGAACGGAGGATTCGAAAACTGGATACAGATTTTCGATCGTAGTCTCGTTTATTCAATTTATCCGCTTATTAACAATGGAATGAGAATGTATAAACTTAAAGCTACTGTTTTAAGGAAAGGTACAGAATGTTAATTACTTTTGCTTCTATTGTTATCCAATTGTTTTTCGGACAAGTACAGATTCTTGTTCATCGACTGTCCTTGCTGTAGAGGACGTCTCCTTGGCGTAGGTTTCGTAATACAATCCTCATACTCCGTTTAATAATAATAATAATTGAGTTTATTCCAAGTTATTTAGCCATTACAATTTAAGTAGAAATGATTATCCCCTTAGTGGGCAATTACTAATCACTCTCATATTACAAGTCAATTCAACGGTTCATAATTACAAAATATGCACACTAGAGTTTAAATTCAACCAACCAAACAAGATGTAAGATAGTAAAAGATTATTTCAGTGAAAATTCCTTAAGTTTATCTTTAAATATAGCATAAACATTAATCAGCTTCAAGTCACGTGGAAGATCATTCCAAAGAACCACACCATTATAGGCAAAACTGCTCTTACCTATTTCCGTTTTAGGGATAAAATTACGCGTTAGGTCGCAGTCATGTCGTCTAGTTAAATGATCGTGCGAAAATGAACAGTTGGTAAAATAGGAATCAAAGTATGGAAGAGCGTTCAGTTTCACTAATTTAAACATAATACACAGTATTCTATACATGTTCGTTTCTTTTGGAAACAACCATTTAAGGTCGCGGTGTATCAGATTAGACACGGATTCATATTTACGTAGACCGAGAATGAATCTTCCCAGTCTCGTTATAATTTTATCCACAGCAGACAAATATTTAGTTGCAGCGCCACCATACACTCCTATCATGTAGTCTGTTAGAGACAGACCATAGCAGATCCCAACATGCATAGAGATTCATGGCTAAAATAAGTCTTGACATTATAGAGGCATCTTAATCTATAGTAACATTTGCGGCTTAGCTCGCTAATGTGAGAGTTCCACTTTAGCAGCGGATCAAGAGTGACGCCTAAGTATTTCATTGTTTGCTCGCAGCACACATTCTTATCGTTACAAATAATGCTAAAGTTAGATAATTGTTGCAGTGAGAATTGTGTACCAAAAACCATCATCTTAGTCTTGTCATGATGCATAGCGAGCTTATTATCAACACTGTATTCACAAACCCTACTCAAGTTTATCAATTCTTCGGTCTCGATTGTCGTTTGTTCCTGTAAGATTCTCCTGAAGTTTATATAACCATTTTCGAAAGATTCCTTAATGCAGTTTATCGTGAGTCTGTGCAGTTAATATCCGGTTTGATTTGACTTGCGAATTTTCGGGGGTATCGTACCGAATGAATGTGAATTTTAATTCTTCAGTTCAGCACTGATAACTGATGTCAACTACAAGATATCTATTACAAGTTTCGTTAAGGCAAGTTCTAGATCTAAGTTGATTTTTTTATCAAATCTTAACTTAACAATAATTGGTACAACCCTTGGTACAGATGACAGCAATTGCGAGTCAGAAGTCCACGACGATTTTGTACAAAAGGAATACAAGAGGTTCTATGTAATTCCTTCAAGAAGCATATACACCGCCAATTTTGATGGAAGCCGTGTTTGACTGTTGGTTTTTCTTGGCTTTGTATTTAATCCTTTAATTTGCCGGGAAGGCTGGTTTTTATTCTGCGATGCATTCTCGGTGGCAGTTTTCCTGCTGGCAAAGGAAAGCGCAGGCATATTTTTAGTTGAACACTTTTTCTTGGCTTGGAAAGTTTAGTGGTCAGTTGAGTAGGACCATCAGCAGAACTTCCGTGGGTTTTTGAATATTTCCGTAGGTCTTTCGCATCAGATTTAATCAATTATTGCTTTTTATTATTGCTTTTCTCCTTCAACTTTTACAAATGCTTAGAAAAGATGAGAAACAGTAACTGCACTCCATTTCACTAAAATCTGAAATTTCATTTCTAAGTGAAACTATTTTCAATGAAACGCTGGTTCATTTTTAGCAGGTACTTGTGAGAATGTGCTAGACAGAAGCATATTTCTTTTGTTTTTAGTCAAATGATAACGTAATTAAAACTCGTTTAGACTACGCAGAGTACTGCTTATGGGCCTCTGCGTTCTGGAATTTGGATTTTGCATGTAGACAATAATCCTTGACACCCAATTCAGTAAATAATATATTTTTAGTTCAGCAAATTGTACTACGTCATTGATACCATATTATTTCGTGCATGGCTGAGCGTAAAATCGGTTGAATGAACAGCCAATTCCTATATCGACTTGAGCAAGAACAAACACATCCAGTGCAGAGTGAATACCCAATTTGTTTATTGATTTATTGGAATCTTGAATAGAAGGACACATTCACATCGTCGGGGTTGGGAAAAGGGCGTCCTCGCCGTCCTCAGATTTTGAGTAGGAAAGGTTGCGGTGGGGGAGTATGTCGGAGTTGCTTACATAAATTTTGGGCGTTGTATTTCTCCATAGTCCGCGTTTTCTTCGGTTGATTGGACATTTTGGATTTCTTCCTTCATTTCCACATTTTGACTTTGACTTAAAGACTCAGTATTTTGGGTGTGGGTGCATTGTACGTACCTGTGTGTTGTATGTGGACGTCCAGTCCACGAAGGTGACCGAGGCCACCAAGAAAGGCAGGAAGCATGGATAGAAGTGTCTACGTATCCTTAAGTGTTTCCTTCTGAAACCATTTCTTTCTAGTAGAATCTGGATCCGGAAATGAGTAGTCGTTTCAAAATTTAATTTTTTAAATCAACATTCAAATTCCCATCGATTAAAACCAAAAGCCAAATAACTATAATTTGGACTGCTTGAGTAAGACGGCCGACTTGATCTACCTCAGAATGGAACCTACCAACTTTAGTTTCCAAGCTGCTGCATAGGTATTCACATTTCAATTTATTTGGTTTGTTATATAATCGTATCGTTTATACTATGAAATGCGTCTTTCCACAGTTTGTTCCTTTCTGTTCAAAGTCAGGTAGAATGATTTTACAACTTGAAAACTGAAATACCAAAGAAGTCTTACGAATATGAACTTGTAGAACAAAGTCTACCTGTTACAATTTCGAAAATACCATCCTATGTCATTGTAGGTGTTTTTTTCGAATCCCAGGAACTTGAATGCTAAGATGATAGCAGCTTGCTGTTACAAGCTTAAACATTAAGATTAATAGTGCTTGCTTATGTTAAACATGTCTAAAAAATGTGGCCATGCTAAAGTGTATAGGTCATTATAGTTTATAAGTTATTGGTATACAATATTAAACATGTTATATGGGGAAAGGCAGATCTGAATAATGAACTTTAACAAAACAAAGAGGTTAGAGATTGAAATTAAGATTTAATAGAAGAAAGGCATGACTCATATAGAACTGTTAATTAATTAAGATTATTAAGTTGACATCACATAGATGGACTTCATACGTTTGAAGGAGTGTTTTAATCTAAAAAATCACACCTTTTCTTTCACGAAAGAGGGAGTAAGCGTTATTGTTTCGTGATTCACAACTACTTTTCTCCGCACAAGTCGACTTTCTTAGAATGGAAGTTGGTTACAGAACTAATTGCAGTGTACTGTTTCTAATTACAAGAAATTCATATTTACGGCTAGTAAACTCCTAAGAGGTATCCATAAGAGTTTACAACAAAGCAAGACAACAAGCCACGTTAAGAATGTGATTCAATTTTTCGGATGATAATTCATAATCCAGTTTTAATTATTCCACGAATTGGTTCAAGTAAACTGATCAAACTTTTTTGAATAATTTGAAGAACATAACAAACAAAATAATCCTTGCAGCTTATTCCAGTAGGTGGGAGAGCATCCATTTAGATCTATTGTCTCCGTGTTTAATGCATGAACCGAATTCCGTGTGGCATAAATTCTGATCATTAGACGATGAATTATTTCTTTCGGACGGAGAAGTGGGCTGAAGGAATGCATCAAACCCGCTTTTGACAGATGATGGACGTCTAGTGCCTAACATGGAGGCTCTGTTGGATGTTTTCCAAAGGCTTTTCATCTTGAAAGTAGCATGTTCTTCTTTCC
>JAQGAD010002170.1:0-14788 GCA_034696625.1 Isotomurus palustris
TGTCTTGAAATTGGTTCAAAAACTCAGATGTACCTTAATAACTATATTTCTAAAGAGAACTTCAGTCTTAGAATGTCTTCATTAAGGAGATTCTGAGAGATGCCATTGATTTAGTTTGACACGAGAGGCTCTGACAAAATGAATGAATAGATCTCATTAGCTCACATCAACAAAAATCACGAAAAAGTTTGCGTCATGCCCTGCTGTGTAGCACATCATTCTATGCAAATAATTAACATACCCAATTAGAGATGCAATCGTTCTGTCTTTAAGCTAATAAATCAGCTTACAGGGAAAAGGAAGAGTGGCAGGTTACTTCTGCTTTACAGGAAAACTGAAAGTCATTGTCAAACTTTTTGGAATAATGAAAGTGAAAGTTGAATTGGTGTGAAAGAGTCTTTGGATTGCGAACAGGAATTGTTAGAATGAATTTGAATGGTAATAAAGTGACAATAGAACAAGACACATGACTTCATTAATGCCAATTAATTGTACCTTGTGGAATCAAAAGAACTTTATGTAGACGTCTTTTGTCATCAAATTATTCAATCTCTCTCTGTCCGGAGTTACAGTGGCCCACATGCATAAGTTTAATACCTGTCGCTTCAATACCTGAGATGCCAAGCCTGAGGTTAAGTTGCTTCCTTATTGCATTGGAGTAATGACCATTGCTTCCGCAGTGAATATTTACTACGCCATAGCAGCTCACCCGGGGTGCTATTGTAATCTAGTGTGAATAATTTTAGTGTGCGAAAACGGGTACTACTGTGTTCTTTTCCTTTGTCAGTCTATACAAGAGTAGGAGTGATTTCTATTGGAAATACAACGATACAGCAATCACTTATAGCAGACTACTAAACTACTATATGTATAAATCGGAAGTAGTCTAGATCCTCTATCCGGGAATTACATCGAACTCCCTTCTAACTCTGCTGACGCAAATTCATATAAACTGAATGAAAGCAGTTTGATTTCTTCCATATGGAAGGGTTTTGATCTTCATTTCTTTAGGAATTGGCAACTGGTGCTCTGGGTGTAATTCGTGTCCACTTCACATAAATTGACACCCTTAATCCAGCTTGATACTTTGAGTATAATGAGATTACCATTCTATCTACGTCTCCTCAGAAGTATTTATCGACAAAACTGTTTATTGCTCCGTAGAGAAAGACTACACGACTACAACGTTCGAACACAGCTACATTCTTGTGTTAATATGAAATGAAGTATCTACTAGTAGGTTCCGGATTACGAGGCTTACACGAGATTATTTTTGGTCACCCCACTTCCACTTGCTACCAAAAGAAATTAAGCCACCGCCATGTACTCCTTCAAAGAAAAGCCAATCACTTCCCAAAGGAAGTAAAAACTCTACTTGCTTAAATATTGCGCAATCGAGCCACAGTTTACGTCATTCAGTAATTACTCGTCGTGTAATCCCATTTTTCAAGTAAACACACACATACAGCAAGCAGTAAACACATTATCAAAATTACCTACACACACACACACTACGTTGTACGTATTTAGCTTCAAGCATAATTGTCTGTACGTAAATTCTGCATCACCAAGTAATGAAAAATCCACAAGAAAGGAACTACTGCTGCTGCTTCTCTCCAGGGCGTCTCTATAAAATTGAACAGGCAAAGGAAGGGCTTAATAAAAACTCATAGACTGAATCCGAAGTAAACTCGAAGACAGAATTTCAAGTGAAAGGCTCTTCTTCTTCTTCCTTCACAGCGGTTGTATCTTTTTCCAAGGAATTTCTAATCCACCCAGAAGACTCCCAGAAGAGAGACTTGCTATACTTCTGCACGGGATGATATTCATATTCAGCTCCATTCATGTGTCCAGATCAAGGAGCGCCGCTTACCTATAAGCACGACATTTTGCTATCTACTCAGTTTTCATTCACTAAAGAGGAAAGCAAACAAGGAGAGTGTAGAGCCTTTCTCGACGTCTGCCCTGTTATAATGTACATTACTAAAGTAATAAAGCCAAGTTTTGGCACCCGTTCAAAAAACTTTCTCTCCAGTAGCCGTATGGACTCCTAGAGAGTTCTATTTTTGGCCCACTTTCCACCCACACATTATGTTGATGACTCTGAGAAATGCGTCACTTCTCACGACCCGAGGGGACCCGAGCAGATCCCCTCATCTCTCTGTGTGCTATACTTCTTGACGTCTACTCCAGCCTTTCTCCCAACTTCCTCCCTCGGAGGTGAGAGCGGGTGCGGAATTCATTCAGAGAAAGTTCCCGGACTTGTTCGTGAATTTCTCAACATATTGCAGGTTGGTTGAGGAGCTTCGTCTTTGACAAATGGGGATTCTGTACACTAAGCTCCCACCTCACGAGTACAACACTACCTACTCTCCTTGCGTAGGAGGAATGTGGGGTAAATGGAGCCTCTATAGTCAGTGTGTTTTTATTCCGTGTTTTCTACTAGTGGTGGTGTTGGAGGTGGTGGTTCCTCATCCTGTCTGTGTATTTACAATAACCGTCTACTTTCTCCGTCCAATTACTATATATTATTATATGCTTTCCAGCGTGTATTATATATACGACAGACCTATGTATGTTACGAGAACCTCCTTCACCAATGTCGCTCTAACTTTGTTCTTTTCGCTGTTGCTTTTTCCTTTCATGCATAGCAGGAGTGTGTGGATATGGAATCGCTGGAAACTGAACGGCATCTCAAGATTTTATAGAACCAAGTCCATTCGGTCTTGTACCTTTGAGTTGGTCACATTCAGTTTGTATCTACTCGAGTACTCTGTATCTTTATACGAGTGTCCACTAAACAGGAAGTTGTAATTGAATACGGTTTGGCCTCAATTTCGGTCACGCTAGTTGATTACACACTTAAATTAAAGGATTGCCGAGGAAAGCAAAGTAACATCGGAACTTTTATTGCCGCAGTGAAAGAGGAACCCAAGAACAACAATCTGTTGAGACATTGGGGCATTTTGAAACTTTAACATTTACAAATTGGAACTCTGTGTGTCTACTGTGTGGAATCCACAATCGACATCGACCTTTAGGTAAGAATCACTTTAAGCAGTTGCTGTTCTATATTTAATAGCATAGTTCAACTTTGTACAGAAGTCCTTGTCCTAATTCATCCACACGAATGAAACCTTTCGGGTATGAATGTCCTTTCAAGGGTGCTTTTCTTCCGTTACAGTGACCAAAAATAGAAAACAATAACAACGTGAAGTGGTAAATGCGAAAAGGCATGCCATGTATCGAAATTGCTTGCGATATGCAGCTCTGGTATAAAAAGAACAGTTGAGGGATCAATATCACAGCTCTACACGTCGTAAATCTTTTCATATGCACACACCCTGCTGTTAGGTATTTTTTATGAATGTCACAAACAACATGTTATTAAACATGCAAAAACTTGTGGTTTCCACATATTAATTCAGTAAATATACCACACACAGTTTATTTTATGGGGAGAAAGTTCAGGGAAAGTTAGCATAGCAGGAAGCAGAAGACCAACCACAAACATTTGAATGCTCATATTTCATAATTTACTGTAAATGTGAAGAAGGAGAAAGTAGTGGACATGAAATTAGGGAAAGGTTCAGAGGAGAAAGTTACAAGCAATTTTAGGATATGACGCAAATCCTGATCACAGTAATGTTGAGAAACCAAGCAGAGTAAACCCCTCAAACCAAACACAGTTTCGATAGAGAAGGACAGAAGAGTGTCTTCCAATTTAATTGCTTTCGTTTCCAGCGATTCCAACTCGAAAACTTGTAGAACCCATGTCGTGTAAAGACGCTTGAATTCTGTAGCGCAGCCTCTTCAATCGCGGTTCAGTTTGTCATCTTAATGTCACTCACTCCAGAAGTAGATCGAAGATGATCTAAAGTCTTCGCTCAAGGAAGGAGTGTGACGAAGGAAACCACTTCAGAGGAAATAAGATTTCCTCCCTGATGACCTCAGAACGGTCTCTCTGGAGTTCTTTCGCATGCCTTCGTACTCACAGTACTCACAGAAGTAGCATCGATGTGGGAGGTTTATTAGCTATTTGAAATTCTGAATTCTAAGTCTATTCTCAAAATTTCAACGTGTCACTGCCATGCAACTCAAGGAAGCAAATAGGACTTGCCCGAAATACCAGTCTAATTTTTGAAACATTTTCTACGTGAATGCATGCGAATACTTTAAATTCCATGAATGAGCTGTTTTTCACTTAGGATAGTCGAAAATGTCTTGTGAGATCAATAAGAGTTCATTCTAAGAAAGCATGTAGTACTAAATACATTTTTCAAGTTTTAATCCATTTGTTGACGTATGTGCTTCCCGATTGGGTCATGAATAAATAGAGTTAGCTGCGTCATTCGTTTGGAATCAATTAAATAACTTTAACCCAGAATAAACATATCAGACATACTTTGGCATTTCAAACTTTTTACTGGGCTCATAAAGTATGCATAGTCAAGGTTGTAATGACGGCAGAATCAAACAAATTAAGGTTGAAACTAGTTGAAAGAGAAAAAATAAGTTCACTTAATGTCAGGATATTCTGCTGACTAATGTGAGACATACAGCAAAAATTCACAATACACATTGACAGTAGATTTTGAGTTTGCTTAGGCTCCGAAATTGTTAACTAGATGTAGTCTAAAGTCTAACATAGTACCTTAATGCAGGTTAATATTTTTTAATATAGCAGATTGTTTAACAGGATTTTCTAAACGAAATTGTTCAGGTGTGAGTGAAAGGTACGAGTTATGACGTGTCAAGGTGAATTAGTAACCTTACAATCCAGACACACGAAATATAAACACGTCGTATCTATCACTGGTTTCTGTTTCCTCACCTGGAATCATTTTGCCTTTATGTAATGAAGCTTCATCAGAATGATATGATGCCTGGAGAAAGCAGGAAGGCATGGGAAAGATGAAAGGAAAGATTATAAACATCAGTCAACAGATTATAAATGTTTATTGGGCCATGTTCAATTTGCTTGTGAATGCTCTGTTAGTTCCCAATAATAATAGTCATTTGATCCCGTCAGAAAATGCGACCGTATATCATTACAACCATGAAGGGAAACTGCGTTTTATTGCTAATCAATTTCAATATTCCACTAATAACAGTACGCAGAAGATAATGGTCGTAGAACAAAAATATTATGCATAACTACGATGAAATTTAATGCAACTGTTCTCACATTGCATACAATATAAAATTTGCACGTACATTTTTCGGATTCAGATTGTCAAATTATTTAATAGAGTTTGCAGGTCACATGTTTCGATGTTTTCAGGATAACTCTTGAACGACAAGCTGTTTTTTATAATGGAATGAAAGTAGTGGTATTTTGGAGAAAGTTGTACAAAGCTAAATAAAAGATGTGCCATTTGAGGTGAAAGTAAATTCATAGAATAATCCCACGCAAAAGACTCACTTTTTGCTTTCACGTTACTCCCCATATCACGTTGACTTCAGAGTAGAATACACCCTGAAGTATTTTATCCTCTTGTTACATTATACATTACAGACAAAACAAACAACGCTGAAGCATTTTATTGTGACTTTGGCTTTGACTTTATCAAGTATGACAGTAAGAGAAAGCTCTGACTCAAAAAGATTGAAACGGGAAATAGACTGGGGACATTATGAGAAAGTGAACGAACCTCCATATTGCACTCACCTCACGTGGAAGAGACTTATATTTTGTATATGTATACGGAAAAAAGTTACGTGGGCGTAATAATACTCTCCGTAGATTATGTTCTATGTAATCACGAGAAAGGATGTGTCTTCTATTGTGTTTTCTAATCTCACATGAAAAAGCTTAGGAGAAAGGTACGAGCGAGGGAGACAGAGAGAGAGAGGATTTGATCCTTCAGAGTTCATATGTGTGTTCAGCCTGAGAAGAAGTTACAAGATTTGTGCATGAAATATTAAAAACCACTACACATCCTCATGTTATAATCTTTCTTTTCTTTTTGGCCCAGGAGGAAGAGGAAACTCAACTGAGAAGCATTAGCAGACTCCTTTCTCTCAAGAAAACTTGTTGAAAGGCGGAGAAAGAAGATAAGACGGAAATTCAGCGCCCGCTAATTCTATATACAGAAAAGTGAAGGCAACATTTCGCAAAGATGCTTTCCTACTTCACAGCAACGAAGCTCATCTCTCACAAAACCCCGTTCATTCTGCTGGCCTACCTAACTTGCTGCGTTTGGGCGTACCCTTCCCAGTCTTTAATCAAAAGAAATGCTTATCACATAAACAGCGACAGTTATAATGGAAATCCAAACTACTACGGATACAATTTAAACTCATATCCACTCAATTACGAAAATGAAGAGTATGAATTTCAACCACAAGGAATGACATACAATCAATGGGACAGAGCTGATCCTCCAATGCAGCAGCAGCAACAAGCTTATGTTGATGAAGAGCCAGCTAGCGATTACGTATCCTGGAGCGATTTAGAGGTAAGCAATCACATTCTGTCAACTCCAGCTTGGTTATCTATACTTTCATCAAAGGGCAAAAACAGTAAATCAAACGGATTTCATCTGGGAAAGGATAGCAATTAATTTTTGGATTATGGAATCCGAGTAGTGGATCATTAGTGTTTCTGTGGAATGTGTGGGTGTTAATATAATCAAAGCTTTTCCGGGAGATACTCACTCACCACGAACGCGGATGTGATGATTTTGATGAATGCTGCCATTATGATCCTCCCTATCAACTTGATTTACGGTTTTTGCGAAGTCGACTTTAGCACGTACACAGGATAAATGAACGAGTATATTTATTGCAAAGCCATTACTACAAATAAGTCGATCTTTTTTGCCTTGCAGACTTTAGCAGGCCAAAATTACGGGGAAGATCCAACGGCAGTCTGGGGCCAGAAGGTGTACGGCAGACCAGAATCTGAACTTGAAGAGTTGAAAGCAGAAGAACGACGACGAGAAGAAGAACAACGAGAACTCCAGCAGCAGCAACTGATGTTCCAACAACAACTGCCGTCCTCTTTGGATGACCAGCTTCTCAGCCAATACTTCTATGAAACTGCTCCCAATCTCTATTCTCGTCAAGACAAGCGAGACTCCCCGATGCCAAAGCATTTCAAGCAGAGCCAATTAATGCAACAACACAGTTCTTCAGATGCCCCACAAGCTGCCACAGCTACTCCTAAGTCTGCACACGAAGGATCTGCAACCACCATCAAAACTGTCGCACCAACTACTGTAGCCACACCCACAACGACAGCAGGAAGAAAGCCAATGCATGTGCAGCCTGGCCAGAAGGAAATCCCAATGCTTCGTCCTCCCAACAAGCCCAAGGCATCCTCAGAGTCCCACAATGACATGAGTGATGACGACGAACCGATCATTCAAGTGGCACAAAGGTCCTCTGCTGCTGATAAACCGTCGGCTTACGATACTCTCAGGAAATATCTCAGCTTAGAAGACGCCCTGAAAAAGGTGAGAAGCACTTTGTGAATCTCTAGTTTATTAGCGACTAAAGTCCAACAACTCTTGTCCCTTCTGCAATAAAAGTCTTGTTGTGTTGCTTTGCTGCTGGCATTTCTTGCTTTCTCCTTGAAGTTTTTAAATCTTAATGTGCCATGAATTTTGTGTAGGATGGTGTAAATTCGGTTGAAAGTGTCTTCGGTGACAGTGAGACACAACAGGATGAACCGAGTGTGATGATGAGTAGGTTGATCTTTCCCTCGACTCAGAAACGACAATTTTTCAATAAAAAGGAAATTCGACACTTACAACCTCTCCCAGAATTCTGGTGGTAAAACACACAGGATGACGAATATGAAGACTTAAAGCGTTCCTAAGGCCAAACATTACTTAACGAGAGTATCAATTACATTCCCATGCATGATGAGTTCATGACATCGCTTTTATTCAACTACGGACTTACAACATAAATGGAGACACGCAGGAAGGTATCTCTTAGCCTGTTTCAACAATTGGGGCTGTCAAACTCAGCCATCAATTATTACATATCGATATCCATCGTCGCTTCATCAACTCGAATATTTAAATGCTTTCTCAGTCTTAATAATTAAAACATATTTTTATTGTGAGGAACAAATATGAATAATAAATGTTACGTGTGTGCCTGAATGACATTTCGTGAGTGCGGAGTAATGTAATCGTTACGTATTTGTGTTTGGCTTGTCTCGTACTTCTTGTCTGTGTTGAAGTTTCTATTGAATACACTTTAGTAAAAGGAAAGCTTTCTTGTCTGTGTACTTCAATAGAGACTGGCATACTTTTTTCTCCTGTGTCTGCTCCCACTTCTGATTCAAATACAATTTTCTTACAAATCTAATCCGGCAAATGACTGTCAAATAAAATAAGGCGTCTGTGATGAAATCCAAAAATAAGAAGCCTTGAGATGTCATGTAAGGACTTTTATGCGCTCTCTGGCATTCAAGAGAGGATGAAAGACTCTGAAGACTTTCAGAGGTAGCGTAGGCGTCTTTGTGCAGGTCTGTAGGATTCCGTGTTCATTCCAAAGTACAATAGATGAGTGGCAGGTGGGAAGGAATTATATTAATTACTTATTCCCAACAAACTAAAGCAGGGAACTCCAGCGGAGACTCTTGAGAAAGTAGAGATGTAAGTAAGGAAAGCAGCGGCTGCTGGAGAACAACTTCTCCTGTGGAAGGCTCAGGACGAAATATTGCTAAAATATTGATTCTGATATGTTTTAAAATTATCTTGAATACACTTTCATAAAATAAATTTCGCAAGAACGAATTTCAGTCTGAAGTCAATATAACTTCCATAGCTTGTTAGTAAACTATAATGCAAATTACGTAAACTTACAACCTTAGAGCTTATTTTGTTTCGCAAGCCTTGTCACCATGTCGTGCATAATGAGATTGGATTTGCAAATGATTCTGATGTACCCGTTGCAAAATTCTGTGCCTGAGAACGCAGATATGTATTCGCGAAATCGTTCTCCTTGCCATATTTCATACAGCACCTATGTGTGTTTCTGGTATTGTGAAAGAATGATACGAACAGAAGAATACAGTGAGACATAAATGTGAAAGTTGAGAACCAATTTGTGTGCTAGTTAAGTGAGCCCAGTGTACCAACAGAGCTTAATACCCTCTGTTCCACTGCCAGACATGAACTTACTACTTTCCCAACCATTATCTGCGTGTACACTTTCACAGCTATATTTGTCTTCCTTCCCCCTCGTCGTGTCTTTTACTTGGAACTTGGAAGTTCAAAAGGTCACATTCTCTGCAGTATACATTCACGTAGGATGAAGGCAGTAATACCTAGAGCTTGAATTTTATTTCAATTTCAAATAAGCTTAAAAAAGTTCTACCTTTTGTGTTTTCGCGAGATCTACCAAATCTATGCTGTAGGAGTTGGAATAGCATAAAAGTAAATTTTAATGCTGAGGTAGCTTTTAGTTTTTAGATGCAGAAAGGTGAATTTAAACTTGTGCTGGTGTTCCCGGACGTAAGCATTCCTGACTAGAAGATTGTGAAAGCACCTCTTTAACTATAAAAATGCTCCTTTTGTAACATCTACATCGAGAGAGCTAGGGAGAGAGAGAGAGACCTTTCCTCGCCCACGCTCTGCTGCAGAGAAGCATCCTGATCACCAACCATTATCACTACACCCACACAATGAAGGAATGAACGAGAAGGTTCCGTGGGATTTTATATATCGCCACAACCTGTCTCTTCCATAGACACACATAACCTGGGGTTTGATAGTTCAAAATTAAATGTGTATACGAACAAGTTCAGACAGCTACACTTTCTTCCCAGGTTTTATGGCTTCATCGTAGCATTTCGCAATTTATTGTGAACTTTGAACTTTAGGGTATTTTCGTTTGGGGTTGGATTCCAAATTGTATATACAATAATAAAAGAACACAAGGAAAGAAGAATCCTTAGCACTTTTTTCATCTGTTTTCAGAGGAGCTTGTGTAGATATTGACCTTTTCTTTGTTTACCCTCCCACGTAATAGTAAAGAGAAAGAAATAATTTTATGTATTTTGTTCGAATGCTTGATTGTTTATTCTAGCAAACATTGTTTATTCACGTTTAATGAAGTTCTGCAGGCCTTTGGAAGTCCACGTGACGAAGTTAATAGAATTGAAGCAAATGTCTCTTGAAGAGTGTTGATTTACTTCACTGTAAGAATGAACTGTCACATTGTTGATGGTACTGCACAATACTACAGATGCAATCACGTAACACAAAGATGTTTGAATTATTATATAAGAAATGAGAAGATGGAAGGGAGTGATTTCTAAACAAAAGATGGATGGATGGAAGAAATAGTCGTGGTCCTACAGTTGATAGCACAGATAGAAAAGCTGTAGGTACAAAGCTTAATTTTATAAATAATTACCAATGTGAAACATGCAAAAAATGTTCACCACGATTTAAGACATACGCTTGGAGTTCTTTTGAGTATCTTAAATCGTTGTCGACAAACTGAATCTCAGCAAATCAATAAAACTACCTACCTTGAAGCTTTGCTTTTTGCGACTTGCCGACCTTATGAGAGACCATTGCAGACACAGGAAAAAAGTACTATTTGTGTCATTTTAGTAATGTTCCAATTTCTCTGATTGCAGGAGGCAGAAAAACGGAGAGTATCAGCTAAGAGCAGATTACAGAAGCGGGCTCCCGCAGGAGTTTCATCTCCGTCGAAAAAGCAAATCGTCTCTGATTTGGACAGCTTAACGGGTCAACTGCACAACCTGAAGAAGTCATTTGTGTAAACGGAAGAATCTGAGATCTGATGGAGCGGAAATTGAGGTGGTGAAAGCTCATCGTCATCCAGTACTGAAATTGGCTACAAAACTAAAAATCACATTCCATATCCAACAAAGTATTTTATAATTTAACATTACTACTCAAATCTTTCAAATACTGTCAAACTACAAACGTGAAATTATTTAAGTTGAATTAGTTAAATTACACTTTAAACTTCAGGTACAATCTTTCATACGTACTTTCAATGAATTTATTCTTTCAAGAAACCCTATTTAGATAGTGAGATAAATATATGTTCCGAACGCTTGGATATATTAAACCCAAATCTTAGAAGCGAAATACTGATTAATAAGTATTCGAAATTTTTAATAGTTCCTTAATTGTAGTTAATTTGTGGAGTACATGAAGATATTACAATGTAAACAACTTCATATAATTTAATACGAGTAAGAGAAAGCAAGAAAGAAATGGACTGTTTGGGGTAAAGTGAAAGCACAAAGAATGGATCCTAATACCTGACATGACAAATACGAAATTGTGGCAAGTAGAGATTATATAACCTTTAGCAAAAACAAGTATATTATTCATGTTTTTCCTATCCAGTGGTTGCTTCTCATAATTTTGATTCATAAATGTCTAAAAGTCGTCTTATAATAGGATATATACGGGTCAGGAATATGATATGTCAGATATGAAATGTAAGAGTGATAAGTACAGGGTGCAATTGTGATTTTGTGAATGATTGAGATTGACAATTGACAGTTTAGATTTTAAGGAAGGCACAGACCTAAACCAGCACTTTACGTTTGCCAAGTCATGTACATATTATTATGTAGATGACAAAAATAGCATGTATAAATATGCGTATAAATTACAATTAAGTAGATTACACTTTATGGAAAAACCGTTTCCAAACCAAGACATTTTAAATCGCAAACGACTGATTTATTCTTAGTGTTAGTAAATAGTGTTGCAAGCCAGTAATCAGAAAACAAAGTCTTTAATTATTTACCGGAGGAAGGACGGAAGTAAGTTAATACACTTTAATTAAATTTTACTTTTAAAATAAGCGGATATATTTATGGGCAAGTTATTTACGTAACTACGATTTACGATAATCCAGATAATAGTATAATTGTCAGCAATGCGAAATATGGGTTGGATTCTAACTTAAAAGTAACTGTAGCGTATGATTATGTTCTTGTCCTATTTCCCCTCTGGAAATTACCGTCAAGCTTAGCAAACGCCTGTATCAGTTTGCTGTTGCACATAATTGGACATATCCTTTCATAACATTAATATTACGCATATGTGCATAATTTTCTAATTTTTGATCCTCGTAGTTATTAAATTTGCACACCAAATACCTCTGCAACCATGATTCAAATAAACCAAAAAGTTACTTAAAACTTAAGAATAGAATGACTGAATTTTTCAACAATATTTCCAAAGAAATATGTAAAAACTTCCTAAGATAGAAGCAAGCGTTATATCACTTAATTGTTAACAAATATATTACAAAAAAAATGTCATTTACAATCAGGAGATATAAGGAGATATTGAAGACTTCCAATTAAATTTAAATAAATTAACAAACTAAATTAATTTACGCTCTACTTGGCTCTAACAGTCTCATTTACAGTTTTCATCTATTGCTTTATGCTGTCGACAAAAGAATTGTTTTGAACATATTAACTGTATCATGCCAGTAGACTTTCTAGCATCAGTTAAATGTAATAGCGTATTTCCTGAAGTGTGAGTGAAATAGTAGATAAACAAAACTGGAGTAGTATTAACGATACTTAAGTGTTGTCTACTGTCGTCAACTGTTGTCTCCTGTAAAAGTTTCGACCTCTAAAGACTTGCTTCAACTGTCTAGTAACCTTTCTGTGAAGCTTTCTGTGCTAAAATAATATACTAATTATTTCTTTATCAATTTTTATGAGTGATTCCAATGGTACTACTATTAAACTACTTCCAGAACTCTTGAACTAGTTCTAACTTACTTAAAACGATCACATTAAAATAAATACTATTAATATAAATAAATGATAATTTATTAATTACGAATTTTGAATCGGACTTTTCCAACTTAGTTTTCTCAATACAAATGATATGACAAAAATGCAAATATTACTTACAATGTTAAGCATTAAAACGGGTTGAACTACGTTACGAGATAAAAGTTTAATACACTTCATGGATTAATAATAATTGTATTAATTATATTCAAAATTGGTTTGTTGAGCTCCTTGATCATAAAATAATTTAGCATCTTTGGATTATTGGCATCATGGAAAATGAAAAATAAATATGTATCAAAGGTTACTAAATATTATGCAGATTATATAAAAGTGATTACGTACGTTCTTGTTCCAAGTGTTGCGTGCTGCTTGAGTGTCCTTATTTTTCCAAAAATTATGGGTTTGGCATTTGACACACAAATATTTCGCACTCTTCTGTCACAGTCTACAGTTCAGGTCAAAGACGGAGTAATCTTTTGACAGCAAGTAAATCGTAGAATGTACATTCTATGCATACAGACTATCCTGCATCCTCCTGGTCCTGGTTCATGGCATCCATAATCAACACACTTATGTCTGCTTTTGACGACATTCCACTTTTCAATTTTGCGATAAGCGAGTTAAAGGTTAATCAAGTTTGCAACAAGGAAGATGAGCTCGTGCAGAATTTCTACAATCTAATTCCTTTTCTCAGATCCCCTAGAATGATCTTTTCTTTACATCTCCTTATGAATACTTAAGTTCATTCCTCAGCTCTATGAAAGCACAATGCAGACATTGAAATATCCAAATGAATCAGTGAAAATGCAGATGGAAATGGAAATTAAGTGAACAGCAGTAATTCAACAGCTTATTATAACGAAGCTTACATCTCAATCTTTTGCTGATAAGAGTAAAGTCAGAAAAATGTGTAAATTCAGCTTTTGTTTACGGAATATCAAGTATCAACTTTCCTCAGTGACAGAGAGCGTATCATTGGGTATTGATACATGACTACGCATTTACCAGACCATCTTAATGATAACTGTTTATCTTGTATGTTTAAGATGACGTATTGTATTAAATATTTAGCTTTGGAGAGTCACATCTTCTTCATGTAGAAGTTTGTTGTTTGTGTATAGTGTGTATAAAGTGTCAGTTACAGATTTGCACAGTAAAATGAAAGCAAGTGACAGGTCAACTACTATCTCTGCGCTATTCAACTCACAACCAATCTCAAAAACTCTGGAGGGTTTCTTTCCAATATTGTACAACTATACTATTTGGTAGGAATAAAGATTTCCATACGTACGTAGAACCTTCATGAATACCTGGAAGGCTTATTAAATTCTGAGATTGAACTCGAACGAAGGCGAAAGGATTCTTTTAATAAACCTAGCCATACGGACTTCAATGCTTTTGCATTGAAGAAAAGAATACAAATACGACAGGATTCACGATTCACTGGAGTTGGAAGAAAGAATTATTACCGTCGCATCCTTAACTCGGAATTAAGATGGGCATTGATACATCTTCCAATAAAGCAGTAAAATCCTTCCCTGAGGAAATGAGTTCCTCTTCGAAGACACAAAAAAACTCGGCAACAAATGGTGAAATTGCAGTCGAGAGAAAGAGCTTCTTTTACCGGAGGAGAAAGCGTGAGCTTAATGCAATAACTATTGCTCTCCTTTCTTATGTGGCGTATACCGTACTTAAACCTGATACAAGTCCGGTCCTTCAGATAAGCACTGGCAAACTTGTCGGTACTGTTGGCAAGTCTAGAATCGGAAGGGAGTATTATGAGTACGTAGGCATTCCATATGCAACTCCTCCCACAGGAGACCTCAGATTTGAGGTGATTATTGACTCACGAGTTGGAATTCTAAAAATTACTTTCGTGAAAGAGACAGACTTAATTTCTCTCACAATATTTGTTTGCAGCCTCCTGTGCCTGCCAAAAGTTGGGAAGGAGTTTATCGAGCTACATCATTTGGATCTCAATGTCTTCAAATTGATATTATCACGAGCTTCCTT
>JAQGAD010002171.1:0-14782 GCA_034696625.1 Isotomurus palustris
GAAAGAATAAGTGGGAGTGAGGAGACTGAAAAGAGTCCTTTATTTCGTTTAGGGAGCAAGAAAGTGAGTTTTTTCTTCATTTTGATTCGAAGATGATGAGAAAGATAACAAGATGGACAGTGGGAATTGAAGAAGGTCTGGAGCAGCGCCGAGATAAAAACTTAAGAAGGAAGAGGGTTGAGGGAAATCTACTTAGCAAGATGACTTTGTTTGATGCATTCAACTGTTTTACTCGGTTCCCCAAGTTATTTTCTTTGGTCACTCTACTTACTCCTGCCTCACTGAAGTGGAGAAATCAGTTGTCTCCTTTTCACGTACTTTCCAGCTGTCAGAATATCTTCGACCTTACAACCAGCAGGGGATTTGTGGGAACAGACTACACAGAACATCAGTCGTGAGTCTCTCTTCCCTAACTCCTCTGTGCCGATGGACACTCCACATCCATCGGTTGTCCTGCAATATCTCTCCAACCATGTGTCTGTGTGTGTATGTAGTGTGTATGGACTAGGGGATTACTTGTTACTGTTCGTGTGTATTCTTCACATGGTTTGTTGGTAAGTGACGGAAAGGTTGTTTTCCGTCTGGCCTAAGAATCAAGATTCCTTATTCGAATGACTTTTTTGCTTCAACTCCAGAAGACGACTTTCTTATTCCTTTATCCGCCAGTCAGACATCCTCTCGTTGCTTTCTCCTTTGTGCTTCCACTAGTCGTCGTCCTGAGTGTGCGAGTCCCTTTGGGGCATCGTCAGAGACACAATTTGCTTTCCTGGGAACACACGGGCAGCCAGAGTCAACCTAACTGCGGACCTCCTAACTGGATTGTAGTTCCCTTATGTGTACTGATGCCTTCTTCTTCCCTCTCCTAACAACTTCCCAAATGACACGTCTCCTTAAGTACATCTTTTCAAATGGTAAGTACCTCGGTCAGACAACTCTTAAAGATGTGGACATTGCAAGAGCCCCATCGCCATGTGACATTAGCAGAGGTTTATGAGTGCCTTAAATGCCTCGCTCTGACTGCCCTACACGCTATTCCCCATGTTCTACTACACTTCTTCCTCCGCTCTACTTTCCTTTCACTACTTTCACATCAGCCCACCAGCACTGCGATGCAGAAGAATTTCTTCAAGGGACTTCCGACGAGACGGTCGTCTTCCCTTTCTTTCTCTCTTGTGTTTAGTGTGGTACTCAAACCTCAGAGAGAAGTGTGTGTAATATTATTACAATGAAAAATGCCGTAAGAAAGAGAGAGAGGAAAATGGATAGATGTGTGTGAAATGAGTGGAGAAATCCAGTCTCATTATTCGGGCAAAGATATGCAGGCTTCTTTTGTTCCACTTTGACATTCATATTTATGTGGTGGTGTGTGTGGTGGGGGTATGAAAATGATTGCTCCTGACAAACGGTCTCCTGCTCTTCTCTTTCCTCATTCGTCCCTCCTTCCAATTATTGTAACCATGAAGTGTGAAGTCATGTCATTACCAAGCATCACAAGGATGAGTGACTTGACTCTCTTTGGATGCAATTCATTCCTAGTTCATTAATATCCTCGAGTTTAGAAGTGCACACTTCCTTCTCCTAAGGCACACAGCGGAGTGTCAGTCTTCTCAATGGTTCCACGTGCCTAGGACTAGAAGCCTAGGAGAAAGTAGTTGTAGTAGAAAGAAGTAGCACTAGTAGAAATGGTGGTGGCTGGAACCACAAGAGAGAGAAATGACTGAAGCTAAAAAGAGCATCGTGAAATGGAAGGATTCAAAAGTTATGCAGAGAGAAAGAAAATGTCAGGAGCCTTTTGTTTCTTTCCATCATCATCAGTATAAAAACTTTTGATGGAAGTTTCTTGAAGACAAAGACAAACCGGAGGCTTCCGTCGTTCCTACTCCTCCTCCTTCTTCGTCTCCCAATGTTCTCGCATGCATGAAAACTTGTTTTTGGAACGGACTAGAATCGGGAAATGGATGGATAATTTATTGAAAGAAGACGGAGCAGTGAAGTCTCAAGCGAAGCAAAAGGAGTTTTGGAACATTTGACTCAAGATTAGCTCTCAAGATACATCCATCCTTTCACAACGCTTCCTCGCTACCACCACGTCGTCTTCCACGAATAGCTAAGCAATAAGCGTGTGTGTGTAGGCCACCCTTCACGGAGGTAAAGCTGACTGCACAACACACCAGAAATGTTGAATGGCTAGGACTCCTTCCTACCCGAACACCAGACCTTATTCAAATGCCCAGAAATGATAAAGACTGAAGAAAGTAGGCAGCAAGGGAAATGATGCACGTGCGATGCCGGTTTGTTACCCGGTTTATCTCCCTCGACTCCCTTCATACTTGCTTACTTTCCTCTTGGGTCATTAAGGGCCGTAACAAAATACTCTCCTTCTTCACATTCTAATCTCCTCCACACTCTCTCTGTCTCTCTCTCTCTCTCTATCATCTCTTCACCTAAATCCTAAGCTGAAAGCAATTAGCACACAAAATAATTATATCATTTCCCCAGAAATCTTCCGGAGAAATCGACTCACATTTCCAGGAAATCATCGCACAGCGGCTTGAACAAAGTAACTCCCTAAATTCTGGGAATCTTATTGATACATTTACATGCATAATTTTCCCACAACAAGAATCTAATAGAGCATCTCTGTGAGTCAGAAAAATATCAGAATATTATACAGCGCCTCGTCCTACTTCCATTACCGTCCAAGGTCTGCTTAACAAGTCTGTACGTACTTTTTAAACTTGATATATTAGTCCACTGTAGTAGTGTACGAATTTTGATGAGTGAGCAAGAAAGAAAGTGACACTTGGAAATAAGTTTGTCCCTAAGAAGAAGGAGAAGAAGAAGAAGCTCCCCTTCCTCAGCATGGCGAGGGTAGGAAGAAGCAGAGGGCATCATTAAGAAAAGCACAGCAAAAGTTGAATGATGATTAGAGAATGGCATTGTGTAATGTATATTTCATCCTAGCTCGCTTAGATTATGTTTATATTTTACTCTCATTCCACACTTCTGGTGTCTGGTGGTGTTGGTGGTGTGGTAAATGGTGTGGTCTTCTGCACTTCAGCAGTATATGAGATGATGTCTACTTGGTTGTGTAGCTCAGTCGACTTACTCCAGAGTGTGGTTTCATAATGTTCTTCAAGACACAGTGGAGAGTCAGTCACATACATAAGTAGTAGTAGACTTTCCCTTCCTTCCTCTTCCCCACAGAAGCAGAAGAAGCAGCAGAAGAAGCAGATATATTCACACAGCATTGTAGCTCGCAGAAGAAGCTCTTAAATCGAGTCTTGCTCCATTGAGCCGTACCAAAATAAATTTACATTAATATCTGTCAGAAATTTCCGAGCGAGAATTTTGTCACTTATTAGTTTTTCTTAGGAGAGGGCTCACGAGCCAGGAGGTCATTCAAACTTTATGAAGTATGAAACGTCCTCCTATTGTTACACTCAGTCGGGGAAAGAATGGAGAAAGTCGTATTACACAAGTCTCACGTATAGAGACACTCTCATAACCACCACCACCACCACCGGCCCTACAAGACATGCATTCATTTCTTACAACTTTCACTCTCTCTTGACACTCCCGAGAAGTCCTTCCAAGTCTCCCTTCGTATTCCACACGTCACTAGACACAACACGACCAACCAACTACTTTTCCCACACCAACACCGTCCTCCTCAGTCTTCCTTCTTCCTTTCCCATTTATTCCCATATCCCCATTTCCTCAACCTGTCTTTTATGTCACTACACTTCGATACTCCATGCATCCAACCTCCGTCCGTATACTTTCTCCTACAAATCAAAACCTTTACATGCAGCCCACACGCAAAGGAAGACGCGGAGAGAACCAAAATATCTAATAATTTTATGATAATCCTTTTATGCACTCTTTTTACTTCTTCATTATGAATAATCCGAGTTGGTGGTAGACACTCGTGTAAATGTGAGCCTTGTGACCTTCCAGACATCACGATGCAAAGAAGTATAAATGTGTGTCTGTAATTTTACCTCCCACGTAAATCATAGAATTCCCTCAAGAATGAATATATGGGTAGAAGAAGAAGAAGAGGAGCTTAAAACTAAAAGAAAAACTTAGCAAGCGAATTCACCAACCAGACAAGGGAATAAAGTAGACAAAGCCATTAAAAGATTCTTCCAATTTTCATCAGCCAAGATTGTATTTAGCCCGTGCTTTCACCACTCTGCAGGCCTTTGCGTTTGCCCCTCTAAACCCTTACGTTGTGTTATTATTGCGTCTCTCTGTACAGAATAAGAAGGACGCAGCGTATTCGAATGCAAAAAGTCTTTTACAAGTTTCTAGTAAAGACTCTCTCTCCTCCAGCAGGAGTAGCTTTCGTAAGGAGAAAATACTCGTCTTCCTATTCTAGTAGAAACAATGAAAAATAATCTCAAGCCAGCATCTTTCACTTGGAGAGAGAGAGAGAGGGAAGTTGCCTTTTTTGCTGGCAACCTCTTCTTCTATATTCATCCATTCATCCCGTATGTAAGTAGAACACAACAACTTACTTTCTCTGCCACCACCACCACCACCACCACCACCCCTCCTGTATTCATACGGACTTATAAAGTAGTCAACTCAACAGCAGTAATGCTCCCACAACCTCTTTCTTCTTTTTAAAAAATAGACTTCATTTAAAACCAAGTCCAACCACTAAGTGAGCTTTCGATTACAATTCTCGTCAGAATAAGACTCTCTCTCTCTCTGCTATCTCTCTCAGTTCGTATTCTTTTATTCACGAAAAGGCTTACATTTTACCACACAATGGTAAACTCCTTCTGTGTAATGGACGGTCTTAGTAGTTCATACAGAGTCAGTGGAAATGACTACCACCAAGACTCTTACACAGTTCTTTTTTCTTTAAGATTAATTGTCTACCAGTAGTTGAATACGATGTAAGATACGTATGGAGAAAGAAGAAGAGGAGCTGTATATGAAAACTGAGCAAATTTTGAGATTACAGTTTTCTCAGAAATTTCCACTGCCTTTTAGGAACACTCAAAACTAATTGCGGTTTCTGGAAACTCTTTGTATATTTCTGTTTACTATTTTACCATTCCTGCGGGATTTAATGTAACTTTGTTCTTATGAAAGTATTACGTGGAGTATTTGTAGAGACACATGATGTGTTGGAATATTCTATGAAAAGTATGGGACAAATGTCTATTCTCCTTTACTCGTAAGAGATCCTAACAGTTGTGTAGGGATGCCTTCTCAGAATTCCTCGTGTAAGACTCTACTTGTGTGACATGAAACAAGGAGAGGGTTTTAAGAAAGTAATTTTATTTTGAAGTCCTTCGGTTTCTCCGAATGCCCGAGGTTTACTTAGCAAAGAGCATATTTAGCAAACAACTACTTCCTCCCAGGAGTTACTTTGTATGCATTTGTTTTAAAGCGACAAAAGGCCACTGGAGATAACTAAACAGTAAACATGTCATCTGGAAGGTTAGTGAGTAGTGACTGAATGTGTTTTTTGCATTGCTTATTTGTTGAGAGGGAGAGGAGTGGCACAAAAGACGAGACAAAACAATACGATGATGTAAGGCGTGTATATATATTATAGAAAGAGAGAGAGAGATAGAGAAGAGTCAGAGAAATAAAACAAATGTCTCAAGGAGAAAAGTGCTTTAGTTAGTTCCTAAGACTTTTTAAAACTTCGTCTCCGCTCTCAATTAAAATTCGTCTTTCTGCATGCAAATGAGGACCTTTTTCTTCTCTTTTCTACATTTCCTCTAAATGCTTTCACTTTAGTTAAGAACCAAGATTTTATTCTTCCTCATACACTCTCCACTTTCATTCTTCTTCTTTCCTTTTCCCTCTCTCAACTAAAACTCCATCATTCCAAGGCTTCAATGCTTTTAGCAGAGCAGCCATACAGCTTTCGCTGTAAAAAAATCAAAATTTCGTTTCAGTTGTTTTGTGGCTTTTTCACTAAGATGGAAAGCTTTGAGTGACAAAATGAAAGAATTGATGCGGAAACTTAAAATGTATTGCAATCAACTAAATTGCATCTTTTCATTCTTAGGAAAAACTAGCGTCTTTTTTTCCTTTCTGGTTAAATCCTTTTGAAGGATACATACACACAACCGTCCTACCAGTAAGTGAAACGTGGAATAATCGTAAAGCACTTTGAGCTTTTTGTGAACATATCACATTTCAATACTTTTCAAGTAGAAAAACATCTTTGCAACTGTTTTCTACACTCACTCCTTGAGTATGACGAGTCTGGGCCAACAGAAACAAGAATTTGTAATTGTGATGGAGTTTTCTCCTCAATTTTGCATGGAGAGAGAGAGAAATGTCTCTTTATTATCATTCTTTATTTCCAAACACCGTTATGCACTTTCATTTGTGAAAATATAATAATAAAATACAATTCAACCGCATAAATAACAGAATTTACTCGTATGTAATAACTTTAAATGAAATATGAATCTATTTTGTTCGTAATAATCGGGAGGAATAACAAGTAGTACGATAGCTTCTTCATTCTTCTGAATGCGTCTTACCACCTGAACACCCAGTGTACGATCAATAATAATGGGGAATGATAATGTGGACCTAAGCTTTGAACATTTTCTATTAGAAACACGTTAGAAGATATAAAGATCTTGGGAGGACTTAGGAAGGAGCGAGAGAGTTTCGAAAAATCCTGAGAAACTTCTTAAGTTCTTAAACTATCAACGAGGTTGATTGGATGGACGAAAAAGGTTTAATCGGATTATTTCTCCTTCCCTGTCTTTTAAATGATAAGAATAGTTGTAGTACGCGGAAGTGCGATTGCGAGAAGATGCTTTCGTTGCTGCTGCTCAGTTTTTCTACTTTCTCTTGCCTTTATCTCGCCCACCGACCGGTAGGATTATAATCCTTTTTTGTAACTTTCGACACTGTTTTTAAACTATCTTATCTGATTTGTTATAATGGAATCATGAAAGTTCAAACGAAACTTTACCTTCCAAGTATTTAGGCTTTACTGTTCCCTTTGAGTGATTTATTGAATAGAATTAATCTTCCATGGTTGCTTTTCCTGAAGGAAGACTACTACCCACCTACACAACCCTTATGGACCATACTTATACCTTTATACACTACCTACACAGTCTACTTCTACTGTTAAGACTTCCATCATAGACCTACTTAACCTGCTTCCCTCTCTTACTTCCCTCTTCTAAATGCATAATGATAATGACTCGTTACTCAGTCTAATCTCTTCTATTGGACTTTGAGTGATGAGCACCTTAAGATGATGAGTGTGCTTTATAAATTGAAAACTTCCTCGAGATAAGTTTGTTTCAGCTTTTAATGATTTCCTAAGCAAAATTTCCTGGAATGTTACTCAAAATTTAAGACTTACACAATCTTTTTTAAAAGTCCTCGCAGCAAAATGTACTTTGAACAATGAGTTTCTATAATCCTCGTAATTACGGAAGTGAGTATATACACAACGAATGGATACCAAAGGATGTCAGCCTTATGTAAAAATGTTAAGTAGAAAAGTGCTTTCCACTTGGGCTGAAAAGCATAAGACGGATTATAGAAAGACTTTGTTCGACTACTTTTATCGGGTGAATAGAAAGTAGAAAGCACACCCGGAATTCGGAGAAAGCACCAGGCTCACTCAGATGGCGTGGACGGTATGATTTTCCTCGGAACTCTGTCTCATTCCCTTCTAAATTGGAATCATAAAAAGAACTTTCCAAATATTCGTTTTTTCGGTTCACTTGCCGTATCAAATCTAGGAAAGCGTTCATCCAGTTTATTATTTCGTGCGTAACAAATATACAAAGGATAGTCAGTCCGAAATAAACGTAACTTGTAATCTGGTTGACAGAGCTTTTTAATTCCACCGTATTTCCAACAAACGAATTACATTTGCATTTACATTTACAGTAACCTGGAAGATCGTAGTCTAATATTTCTCTAAATTTTCTGCAATGACATTAAGCCATATCCTTGAAAAGCTTCTCGTTGTTTCTACTGTAATATCTCTGAGGGCAGCTTTGACTTTCTCCCGGTCTGTGTTTAGTTAGGTACATTGCCGTCCACCCTACTTCACACTCACACACATATATACATATATATACTTATATACCTCTGATTGCATTTTGTTTCGTGCCTTACAAACATTAGTATTAAATTTACTCACACATGTACGCTCCTCTGCTTTCTCCTTCAATGCTTACAGTAACGACCCTGGAGCTTAGCAGGTACGAACGAGAGATTCAGGTCTCTCACACAAAGCAACTCTTATTCAGAGCTGCCTGCCTCAGTTCGAAGTTAAATGTGATTGTAATCGGGTTGTGAGAGAGCGAAAGTACAGAATCCAAAATCTAAAGCATGAATGAAATATCTATATTTCACCCTCTATCTTGAATGAAACAACATGCCTGGACGAGAAGCGAGTGAGGTCATGAGAATAAAACATATCTGCTTGTCTGCAATCGTGCTTGTCTCTCTCTCTCTGTGTCTGTGTGGACACACTCGCTCTTCAAAGTATTTCGTTTAGCAGTTACTTTGAAGGGACTTTGTTGAACACAGAAAACAAGGCACACGACTTACACAAGGAGCCTCCTCAGTCTATCGTGGCCTTTTCCCTTCGGAAGTCCAACACAGACCACTCTTTTGTGATGGGACCTCATCAAGAATTCTGAACGCGTTTTTACACTCGACTCAACTTCATCGTCCGATGTGGTATTGTGTAGGTATAGGTATATGATAGGCGACTTCCTCTCCTCTCAAGCCGTCCTTGTTGGGGTACGCACACAAGACCAGTTCTTTATAACGGAGGACCAGAGGAGGGATACCAAGTCCAAGCAGATCCGCTGTGGCGATGTAACTACAACTCCACTGGTTTTTAAGCTTTTAGCCTTTCACACAGCTTGTGGGCATCTTTGCACTAGAGCGTATCTGTATAGTAGACGAGAGAGTGAGACCGTGTAACAATGCAACATGATGTCTTATCATCATAGATTGGATTCGGATTTAGATTCATTCTGTTTGTTCTACTTCCGAATCGGGTTTATACCCTTCTCAACGTCTCTCCCACACACAACTGCTTTGTATGGGAATCGAGTTTTATGTTTTATTTGGTTTTGAATTGTAATTTCATTCCCTTGGTGGCTTATTTCCGTTTCAAATCCTCGTCTACACGCCCCTCTCTCCTGTCTTACTCTCCTCTATTAAGTTCATATCCATGCTCACTCCTTCCTTCCAACCAAATCATTCCTTTCTATTATTTCTAGAGTAGCTGTAGTGTAGCTCTTGTGGGAGTGTGTGCTACGCTCAATACCAAATACTTTCTCTACGGATGTAACCTTGCTTTCCGATTCCACACGTTTGTTTTTGCGTGTTACTCTATGATAATCACGAGATATTCGTTACAACTTTCTCTTTGTTATGCTCGTAAGCAAACCAAGGTCTGCGTGAATCCCTACAGACACACACGCACCTATGCCTACAGACTACAGACAAGAGACAACAGGCAACTCAGATATCAAGCTAGAAACTCTCACAGCAAACTGTAAGGGAAGACAAGTAAACTTGGTTCGTGTGTTACTCAATAAACTCACGCAGACAAAACAACAAAAACAAAACAAGGATTGGTGTGAGAGTTATAATAACCTCAGGACAAGTAGGAGTGAAAGTACGCAAACCACATAGAAATGTCATGAAATAATTGTGTTTTAAAAATACTGATCCGAATACGAATTTCCACGAGTAATAATAATCCTGTGTGTAACGTGCCTGGAGAAATCTTTATTTATTGGGATTTCCGAGGTTATTACGAACTCTGATTAAATCCATAAGTTACTTCGGTGGTCATGCATAATACCTACCTTCATGGTTCCTTCATCTCTTTCACGCTCCACACTCACGCCTACACTTTCACTTTATATATTCTGCGTGGATATGACTGTGAGCAACATGATGCGTAATTTGTTTTTCGGCTTGATTTGTAGGTAAGGGAGTAGCCATACTGTAGAGAATTCGAACTTACATGAAATACTAATATTAATCCCTGTGTATGATCTATAATGTGACGGGTGGTTTGGTCTTGAGTCTTGAGTCTTAGTGGATGTGGATGTATTGCCATTACTGGGAATTCATTTTGTTCGAATTGCGTGTGTAGGCTTCCTTATCACAGAATCATTGCGTAAAGAGAAAGGAGAAGCTCTTTGTGCGTAAGTAACATAGAATATGAATGAATACGTACATATGTACTCAAGGAGAAAGTTCAGTAAGTACAATAATAAAGGCAGAGAAAGGCCGTAAGGAAAAGAGAGAAGGCACGTGGAACGGTGCGTCACTGTCCGTTCCACCTGTGCTCGCCTACCTCGTTCGCGTAACTCTACGAAGCGTACTACACTTTGTCAAGATGACAGAACGTAAAAGAAACGAGTCTCAAGGAAACATGAAACATAATTAAATATTTAGGAGGGTTTTACTACGCAACTAATTTATTATCTGAAGCCAACTTGTGGGTTTCGCTGTTAGAGAGAGAGAGACCGTAGACAAAAGGATAAGGGCATGAGTAATCTCGTGTAAGGCATTTATTTATCCAGTGACACTTCATTAAGAGAGCAGACCTCTCCTAAGAAGAACATAAGAGGTAGGGTGATCGGATAGGTTACTTTGAGATTGATCTCAGACACAGTCATGTGGGCAAAGAAGGTGCAACTGACATTTTGTGTCGTGTCACGCTCACCTCAAATTAATCTTAAAACAAATGTCTATTCATTTGTATTTGTGTGAGTGTGGCTGAGAAGGGAACACACTCGCCATATGTAAGGAGACGAAGGGCGACTCAGTTGGTTAGGAAAAGTCATCTTTTTCACGCTTTCTCTTTCTCTCTCTCTCTCCCGTGAAATGGCCACAAGTTTTTCACAATCTTATCTTAATGAGTAGAGTGAAAACTTTAGTATAATGAAACACGAACTTGGTATGAAATCTGTAAGACTTAAAATGTCCACAGGGCAAGAAAACATGTTGTGTGGAAAATTCTTGTGGCTTTCTCACTTGATGAAGTCATCAGCTTAATTTACTACTTGTGTATTTCATGACTTTGATGAGAATGAGAACCCGTTAAGAAATTCCTAGTTAGGATTGACCAACCTTAAATTGCGTTGGGGCACACATAAAGCACATTAAGCAGCAGGGGAAATGGGACTGTTTTTAAAATTCATGGGGCATGTTAAATTGGAATATATGCAGTTGAGCTTGAGAGAGAAACCTGCATTAAATTCCATCCTGTGAAATCTGATTTAAAAGGACTAATCATTCATTCTTATTTGATAAGGAATTGACTTGCATAAGAATTCCTTTGCACTCGTCCAATCGTTATTCGTTGCATTGCCGGAGTATTGCATTCCTAATTCAAACTTCTTGCGTCCTGAAGTCCTAATAATAAGGGTAGCCACGTAATCACCCAATTGTAATTTGAAAAGACTAGAGGAAAAGCTTGAAGGGGGTCTCTCTCTCTTGGCTTTTTCCTCTTGTACAAAACGGACATGGCTCTAAATCTGCATAATTTCATGCAGCACATTACCCACCGATTTATTTATTCGCATGCGGTCTCAAAAGTCTAGAGAAGTCTAGAGTCTAGATTGACTTGAGCAAGGAAACTAAGTAAATCATGTGTAAAATCGTTTAGACCATTTCCTTCTTATTGTTCTCATTTCCAGCGATATATTATTCTTAAATGTACTCCAATTTTATTCTCAAATTAGTGGATAGCTGCATACTTTCTTGAAGAAAAAACTCATGTCGCACCCAATTGCATTTTGTGCTTCTCCAGACTGAAAATTGTATTTGACTGGGTCTTATGTATCTCGGTCACCTCATTTCTTATCAATGCAGCATCTTGCACTGTGACAAGTCGATTTATTGCATGGAAAAATTACTTTTAATTATTTATGAAGGAGGAGGTCTGAAAAATTCTTATTAGAATTGACGTTAATCTTAATTAATCGAAGTATGAGAAGGAAGTCCTTGCAAATTGTATTGAGAACGGAAACTAGTGGAAATTGCTTTGACATATTCATCCTTGAATCACTACAAATCTAGAGCATACTGCTTAAAGGAACTCGTTTGATTCAAGCGAATCGTCACCAGAGCTTGTCAACTTAATATTATACAGACAGTTTCACAAAGCAGTCTAGTGTTTCGTTTTTAGTGAAAAATGTTTTTCTTCAACTTTCGAGTCTCCTGAAAGTACAGACGAGGGAACTGTCGACAGAATTACAGTATTACTTCTTTCTCAGTATTTTTCCCTTTCTGTGTGAGATTCATTTGTACCTTTTTATGAGAGAGCGGTGTGGATTCGTTATTTACAAAGGCTGTGTTGAGACAGACTTGGAAGTACAATTTTAATTACCATCACTTGAGCGTAGCGTACAATGAGCCACACGCAGAATGAGCATTCTCTTGCTACTGCTTTCTGTTCCCAGTATTTTTACCCGTGGATGGTTTTGTGTGAAATAACACTCCCTCACACCTTAATGCTTTCGTATTCATTATCAGAAAATGCGTAGCGGTGAAAGTCGTAATGAATTGAAGTGAGGAAAAGTTAGAAGACTCGAGCTGACGAACTCAATTGAGCTCTTTTATCGTACAAATGATCAAAGGAAATCCCAGCATCAAGCTGAACGACAAGGGTAAATCTGGAACAACCTACAATTTCACACACGTGTAACCTTCAATGAATACGAAGTCTTGAGTTCACCACCAGAAGAGCCAGAAAACATTTCTTGCCTCGCTTCTTAACCAGCAAACTAACGAATGTACACGAAAGAAACACATACCACAGCCGGCCATGACTTTCACCGTCAAATCAACTTTAGTCTCAGGTTGTTATTTCCGTTTCATTCTTATTCCCATGCGTGTTCATTTCACAGGACGCATGTATTTTTCGAATCCTCATTCATTCCGTTGTACTCTTGAGATCCAAGTTGAATTAGAAAAGTTTTTGATCCTTCTCCTTTAATCCATTCAGGAAGTGATTCAGACAAATGATTCAAAGAGGCAAACAAGCTGTTTGACTTGAGGAAACGACTAACAATGAATGACTAAGGAAAAGGTTATCTTTCAGCTTCAATTCACCACTGCTTCCGTACATACTTTTCTCCAATTCCAACGACATTCTCCTAAACTTCTCTCATTCTGTTCCCATCTCGCTTACTATTCATGTTGTCACTCTCCCTCAACAAGAAATTGGATACGGAAATCACAAGAGCTGTAATTGAGTTAATTCAATTCAGCAAATCTCTTTGAATTCGCAGATATAATATCCTTTTTGATTGTAGATTGTAAAAAATTGATTCTTTGATTGTTGCTCCAAGTAAGAGAGGAAAATATAATTCTTTCTATGAATATTCATCCATGTTAACTTTGTTATTTACTATCTCCTCAAGGATCCTGAATATTCTGAATATTACTTGTCCGTATGAGTAGAAAATACTTACTGATTTCTCTGATGGAAAGGGAAGGCAGGGATGATAATACACTACTAGGAACTTGTTTGCCAAAAGAAATAGACGATGAACAAATAGGTAGCTGATGGAGAAAGCCTCCTCGTCTTTCTTCTGTCATCGAAACTTTTTTTCCTGCTGGGAGAAAAAGTAAGATAGGAAAGTGAAAGACTGAATCTCAAATACACAATTCCGTTCTCTGTCAATACCAGCTCTGCATGTGAAGTACGTTCGCTCGCTCATTGTACTTGTATTCATATCAATCTCTCTTTCATCCAAAGTTTTTTTCCTTTTTCTTCGTTCAGTGAAAGTATTAAAAAAGCACAATAATATCTCAGTTTTCGCAATACAAAATTCCCCAGTAGAATATCTCTCTGTTATACAACAAGAGATGTTGCTCCTTGCTTGTACAATGATATGTGAGAGGAGAGAAAAAAGAATAATTCAACGTGGAAGGAAAGTATAGTTGGAAGGAGGCAGCCACTCATGCATACACAACCTATGAGAACTGCAATATATTTATAATACTACTTCATTCGCTATTCTATTGGAAAGGGAATGGGCAACGAGGAAAAGCCTGAAGTATTGGAGGAAGTTGGATGATAGAAAAAGTGTACGGATGCCAGTATTGCTGTTTTGTAATTCTTAGAAAGGGAAATCAGAACATAGATTTCACATTTATTTTATTTAACATTCTACCATTCACTGAATCAGTAATGGTATAATGTATGTCTTTTCTATGTAGACGTGTTGTTCTCTCCATTGTTGAGAGATATCTTAAAAGGAGAAAGTTGGGGCATAAATATAAACCAGCAAACAATAAGAAGCGAAGAGCATAAGAATTTCAAGAAGTTACTACTGTCACTCCCGTAGCTGTAGGATCGAGTGTGTCTGATAGTGTTGGTAGTTTTTGGTAGTAGTGTGGGCTCTTGTGGTGATAGAGAAACCAAACTCCAATAAGGAAACTATACAAAGAAGAACAACAAGGTCTCCCTGGCAGCAGCGTCGAAGAAGAAAGTGGTGGTGATGGTGAATCCTTCGAAAACCCCGAATGGGAATTCTTGGTAACCAGGAGACTCATAAATCTCAAGTTTACTTTGTATTTTATACGATATCATGTGTATTGCCCCTACAAGTTTCCTATTGTTCTCCTCATGGGCCAGATACGAATAAAGTTTTACTATTCTATGGATCATACATTATGTATGTTTTATGGAAAATATATAACTTTCACTACATAATGCCTACACACTCCTCCTTCCACGTTTACCAACACTTCTCCACCTCGTCTTATTCTTAAT
>JAQGAD010002172.1:0-14778 GCA_034696625.1 Isotomurus palustris
TAAACGTAAATTGAATTAGACACAAAATATGTGAACAGGAGTGTTAATCACTAAACCTAGACATATTGGTTATCCCCAATTAATTAAACGTAAATTGAATTAGACACAAAATATGTGAACAGGAGTGTTAATCACTTAACATAGACATATTGGTTATCCCCCATTAATTAAACGTAAATTGAATTAGACACAAAATATGTGAACAGGAGTGTTAATCACTAAACCTAGACATATTGGTTATCCCCCATTAATTAAACGTAAATTGAATTAGACACAAAATATGTGAACAGGATTGTTAATTGGGATACTAACTTAAAGTAAACATAGTAATTCTGTGACCGCTCCTAGCCTAAAATTGATCTACTGGAACATTGATGTCAGTCGAAAGTCTTTGAGTCCTGCATTAAATACCATCGAACAGCGAGTCGTTACACCTGCAAATAAACGACAATTGTACTATCATATTTTGCTCAATTGAGTTTGACCTTATTCAGTACCTTGGTGGGTTGGTCGTCTCGCACTCGGATCCACACTCACATAAATCAGTGTCAAAATTCAACTCTGAGTTCTCGTCGTCGCCTTCAGTTTCAGAATCTGCGGTAAAAGAAGCAACAAACAAACATCAATCAACAACTCAACAAACAAGCGTGGGCTGGTCGTGGTCGAAAGCCATTACCTTCATACGAGTCTATTCCCGATGAACGCTGTGTGTCGACTTCAGGTGGGGCCCGGGTTTTCTGAGCACAAGTAATGCTTGAACCACTCGAATCAACCCAGTCGGACAGGAACATGTTGCAGGAGAAGACACCATCTCCAGATGACGAGGAGGAGGGAGAGCGCCACCAGTTGGGGGAATCCGTGACAAAGGCGGAGTCGACGGAGTCACTGGTCGCTGCGTCGCCATCAATCCTAGCACTGCGGTTTGGTGAAAGCGCTCCAGGGCTCATACAAAGCTCTTCTCTGGTCGGGGTCCGCAAGTAGGGCACGACGCAACTTAAGTCGTAGTCCACAAGGTGCATCGGAGTGTTTCCTGTGAAACGCATAAACATAAAACTGTACATCATCATCATCACGATCACGTGATCACGTGAATCATGAACTGTGAACGTACCTGGTGCTCCGTACGGCAATCCCCTATAAGACTGAACTTCCTTGTCCTTGAGGTCCTCCGTGGTCACTTCCTCCCATCCGCCATTCGGAAGTTGTCGTTTAACCAAAACAGTTTCTATATCCATCGTTGTACACGGGATGATTGCTGTGGCGTTGGTAGAAATAACTTCTCCTAGAATTCCTAGTGTAGCTGAACTTAATATATTATTACTAGAGCAAAGTAAATAATGGAGCTAAGTAGTTTGCGACTGCCTTCAACGATGGAGGAAACGTAAATGAGGAGTTGCTGCTGCTGTTGTTGTTGTCGAGGGAGTGTGCGCAGATGTGGGTTGAAGTGGTGGTGGGTGTCTGGCTGGGCTCCCAGCTCAGGAATGTAGAAGGAATGTGGGACGTTGTGTGACGTTCGACTCACTTCTCCATTCTGTGTGGGTCGATGACGCGTCCATTGTTTTCATCCGCTGTGAATGAGTATTCGATCTGTGGAACTTGTCGTTTTTGTCGATTTTCGCAATCATCTCACTTCCTTGGGTCTCTGGAAATTCGAAATGCGACGAAGTACACTACCAAGTCAGCTTGCAAAGCGCCGTAGGGTCGAAAATGAAGAAGAAGGTATGTATTTGGAACAATTTGTGCAACTGATTCCCATTTTTTTCGAAGAAAAGCATCATTACCTTAAAAGCATTATTAGATACCTAATTAAATCCATCATTTCGGTCCTTCCAAGTCATAAGGTCAACATGTTTTACATTTAATATGAATTAATCATAATAATGCTGACAATCAGTGATGGATTCATATTTCCGAATTATGATTTTAAAATGACACGATTCAGTTGCTTATCAGCCTTATGGTTATAACTGAATCCCATAGAATATTCAGAATAGTATTAGTAACAGGGAAGATGGTTAGCACATTGAGGCAGGAATGAGTATGCATTTAGGGGAACACGAGAGGAACGCCAGTGGTAATTAATCAATAATAATGCTGACAATCAGTGATGGATTCATATTTCCGAATTATGATTTTAAAATGACACGATTCAGTTGCTTATCAGCTTTATTCACTGATGGTTATAACCACATGAGAACGGCGATTGACGTTCACTGAAAATTCCTGTACGGTAAATATATTTTTAGGCAGATTGATACGACATTTATGTTTGGACCTATAAATAAGACTGGTTAATTTAGTCTATGTGTGTGTCTGACTGCTCAAGATCGGTCAATTGAAACATTTTGAGTTTTTTTAAATTCCCTAGTCAACTAGTCCACAATTACTGAGGGTCAAAATTACTGGGTTTTGTAAAATATATTTTTCAGTTACACACTTTATAACGGTGTATACGGTGACCAGTTGGAACACAATAATTTGATAGGCTAGTTGCAATTGAACCTCTGAATCTGATTTTTAAAGGTCCTGATATTTCCTTTTGCAGTTAGGCTATATAGCCTTGCTGGACTTGAGTATTTTAAGCATGTAATAGTTAGTAGATCCAGGGTGGGATAGAATTAATCTACCTAAAAATATTTAATTTTTAGTATAATCTACCGCGCAGGAATTTTCAGCGAACGTCAATCGCCGTTCTCATGTGGGACGCGGCTCAGGTTTTTTTGGTCATGGGAAAACCCTCAAATGGGTCCACATGGTTGCTTTAATACTTTACGGCCTTGGTTATTGCTGACTCCCATAGAATACTCAGAGTATTAAATATACAAGTTACTGCAACTGTCTAGGTGCTAGGGATGACATCAACAAGCCGTTTGTGATCCCGGGTACTAGACGAGCGAATGGATTTGTTCCACTAGGCTTGACACCTAGAATTTCACAGCGTCCACTCCATACTCCCGTTTCCCCCGATGCGTTCATTCTCTTCAGTCCTCCCGACCCCAATCCTGAAGAACTCGTTCATGTCGTCGTCGATCCCAGACTGTCAAAGATTCTCAGAGACTATCAGAAGGAGGGAGTTCGATTTTTGTGGGAATGTGTCTCGGGAGTCCGCAATAAAGACAACTTCGGCGCGATAATGGCCGACGAGATGGGAATGGGGAAAACGCTGCAGGTTATCTCCGTTTTCTGGACCCTCCTCCGCCAGTCTCCGCGAGCAAAGCCCGAGATTTCGAACGTCGCAATTATTTGTCCGTCTAGTCTTATCGGGAACTGGGATTCCGAAATCAAGAAATGGCTTGGACCGGGCACTGTCCGAACTATGACCGTGGGAACTGGAACTCGAAATCAAACGTACCAACAGCTTTCTTCGTTTGTCACTGCTCCCGTCGTTTGTGGAAGGTCACACACTCCAGTCCTCCTCATAACCTACGAGAGTTTTAGATCCCATGTCGACGTTCTTTCCACGGGGGAAATCGGACTTGTCATCTGCGACGAGGGTCACCGGCTGAAGAACCAAGATAACCAGACGTACAAGGCTCTCTCGCAGATCAAATGCAAGCGAAGGATCATCATTACGGGAACCCCAATTCAGAATGATCTCAGTGAATATTTCTCCTTGGTGAATTTCGTAAGCGAGGGACTTCTGGGCGATTCTAAGGTATAGTTCGGGTGAGATGACACCCCAGCGCCCAGCGCGGCCAGCAGCGCCATGGGAGCGACGGCGTCACGCGCTTACTATCGAGCAAGCGCACTAGGTCATGCATGTGAGGTTTTAAAACATTGCCACCTGTGTGTGTCCAGCGACACGCTACGAAGTATTGCGATTTTGCCACGCTCTGATTATTTATCGAGCTCCAACTCTGGAACGGAAGGTGGCAATGTTTTAAAACCTCACATGCATGACCTCGTGCGCTTGCCCGATAGTAAGCGCGTGACGCCGTCGCTCCCATGGCGCTGCTGGCCGCGCTGGCCGCTGGGGTGTCATCTCACCCGAACCATGATTTTGATGCACACACCGTTGAGTCTTGGTTTTGACTTTTAACTCTGTACTCTCTTAGGATTTCCGAAAAAAGTATGAAGGGCCTATTATTAAGTGCAAGGAGATGAACGCTTCAGAGCGTGAAAAGAAGGCTGGGCAGGAGGCTATGCAGTTTTTGACGAGTGCGGTTGAAAAGTGTATGATACGGAGGACAGGACAAATCAACAATCAGTTTTTACCACAGAAGATTGAGTTCCTCGTGTGCGTTGAAATGACGGAGAAACAGCGGACTCTTTACCAGGATATAGTGGAAGAGTCAAATAGGGTAAAAAAAGACCGGTTGGTCGCTCTGAGCCGTTTTAGGAAAGTCCTTAGCCACCCCGCTCTTCTGGAAGGGGGGTTGCCGAAATCAGTCGATGCAGCCGAATCAGGGAAAGTAGGTCTCGTTGCAAGACTCATCGTGCAAGTCCGAGCATCAAGTGATGACAAGTTTGTCATAATTTCAAACTTCACGGAGCCTCTTGACCTTCTTGCGAAGTTCTTCAGAACACAGAAGTACGGCACACTTCGCCTCGACGGAGCGATGAGTGCAAAAGCCCGAACGAAGGTCGTGGAGAGGTTCAATAGCAGCAGCAACGTTGGCGACTTTATCCTTCTTCTGAGCAGTAAGGCCGGGGGATGTGGCCTAAACCTAATTGGAGGAAATCGTCTGGTGATGTTTGACCCCGACTGGAACCCTGCAAACGATTCACAAGCTATGGCCAGGATCTGGCGCCAGGGCCAGAAAAAGACGTGAGCCAAATGGGAAGGAAGTTAATGAATTGTTGATTTGAATAAGTGAATTGTGTGTTTGCAGTTGCTACGTCTATCGGCTGGTGACTACCGGAACTATAGAGGAAAGGATTATACAGAGGCAAACGAGCAAGAAATCACTAAGCAGCTCCTTGATCGACCGCGATGAGGAAGAAGCAATCAAACGGTTCGACCCTGCGGAGATGAAACGCCTCTTTGAGTTCTGTCCAACCCAGCATTCCATTATACACGACCTTTTACAGGTGAGCTTCATGGTCCTCGCACCCGTGCAAAAATGCCGTTGTAAATGCAGAGTTTGATTTGATTATTGGTTTTAGTGTAAACGCTGTGACGGTGAGAGGGAAGTTGAGAAACCGCCGGCGACATCGGACATTTACTCGGATATCGCCGACTGGCACCATTCATTCCGCGGTACCGGATTGCCAGACGCTGCACTGAGCCGTGCCTCTGAACCTGCCGTGTCCTTCGTCTTCTACCAGTATTCCCATTTCCCAGAAAAAAGTGATTAGACTAGACGAACGAATTACGTAGTGTAGTAATAAGATTATTTATTATTTCTAGTAAACAGTTGTTTAGTAGTCGTCCGGTCTAATCTTTTGGAAAACTGGATTATAATAATAAAATGTCTACAGTTAAAACTGACCGTTTCCCAGAAAAAAGTGATTAGACTAGACGAACGAATTACGTAGTGTAGTAGTAAGATTATTTATTATTTCTAGTAAACAGTTGTTTAGTAGTCGTCCGGTCTAATCTTTTGGAAAATAATAAAATGTCTACAGTTAAAACTGATCGTTGTCGTTCCATGAATCGACGAGTTCCTCCAAATCATTGATCTCGTCATTGTCGCTCCATGACTTAACCAAATCCTCGAGATCAGCCATATCTTCGTCACATTGATGTTTTACCTCCTCCACTGCTTTTTTCTTCTCCGGCGGCTCATCATCAGTCATTGGGGCAGTCGCTGTGCGCTTCTGTGAAACACTGGCACCACCAACAGCTTCCGTTCCGTGTTCCTGAATGTCCACTACTCGCTCCTGGATCATTTTCGCAAACCCTGCGACGTCCGCTTCGTCGAGCTTCACCACCTTCCCAGCAGCCGTCCTGAGGTCCAGCTGAAAAGAATTACACAGAAATGACTCACGCACTGGTGCAATTGACATTTATTGTGGACATTTATGCACTATTCTGAACTTACGTCATCGATATTGCTGGACGCCATACTACTAATCTGCCTCTCGAATCTTCTGCAACCACAATGTAATTATTTATGCAAATCAAGAAGTGACGAAGTCAAGAAATCAATCACACCGGAATATCAAATATGTATTCAAAACCTTGTGAAAAAATGTGACAGCCCCCAATGGGATATAATACGTAGATAATAGTAATATGATGAGTTGATAATATCAATAATAAATAACAATTATATAATAGCAATATGATGAGTTGATAATATCAATAGTAAACAATAGAAGACAATTTCATTAATCGAAGACACCCAACGCCGATTTTTTGACGAAGATTTTGAAGAAATGTAGTTCTCCCGCGACTCCGCTCGATGACTGCAGACCTACTCATCTTCCCCGTTCTTCTTCGCTCCCTTTGGCTCTACGTAATCCTCAATCCCCCGCGGACCAATCTGCACTTTCACTTCCAGCACGGCGATTTCAGCGAACTTGAAGGTGCACACGACCTTGGCCTCCTTTCCGCACGACCGCATTTGGATCCTGAGAAATTGAGAGTTAATTAGCATAACATGTAGTTTATTTAGGATTTTGGTTTGTGATTACAACATTTCCACTTACAGTGAATGGCAGCCATGTTTGATGATGTTGCCTCCGACGATGACTTTCCTGGGGTTGTATGGGTCGGGAACATCCATTACTTCGGCAGTGATGACAACAGAAACATTCTGCAGGGAGATACATTCCCGCAGAAGGGATATAAGAAGGTTCAACTTGGACTGACGTTCATGGAGGCAAGCTCGACCAGAGTACTCGACCCTGAACAACGCAGTCCCCGAATCGATGAGGAGTAGGCTGGTCCTGTAAAAAATGAATTGCACGGATCAGTCAGTGGTGGTGGTGACGACGACGACGACGACGATTGTTGACACCAATAAAAATTACCTGTTGTTCACCATATATGCCTTGATCTTTGCAAAACACATGAGCAGCTGGTCCGTTGTCTTGGGACAAATGTAGAGGATGTTGTCCATCACCTCACCAACGTTGAGACCGTTTGCGGTCGCAATCTCCGCAATTCTGGCAGGCTTAAACCCCCCTACGGTGTCAATGAAGATGCACTTCCCCTCTGCACCACCCCGTCCAGCAGCCATCTGGCATCTTACTGCCAGTGTCATACACAGTTGTGTTTTTCCGGAACCGCTTTCGCCGAAAACCCCAGTTATGGTTCCAGTGTCGATGCCACCACGGAGTAATCGGTTCAATTCCTCGGAACCCGTAGAAATCCGAACCATCTCTTTGCTCAACTTGTGCATGTGAGTAGCGGTCACAAAATCCACAGGAAAGAGCAGGTTAGCCTCCGCCTGACGAGGAAGTATGAATTAGTATCTGTGAGCTCGAGAACATCAAGTCAGCTCAACAAAGGGAACGTACCTGTAGTTTTGACACCTTCACAGTGGATAACCCGGTCTTCTTTTCGAGGATGTGCGCAGGTGCGTCTGCAACGCTCCTCACTGTCGGGTAGCCCACACTGGACAGCTTCATGATATCAGCATTAGTGATGCTGTTCAGCGTCTGGAATAATCATATCTCATTGAGTCATATATAGTCAGTGAGCTGGCGTTAAGGACGAGCAAAGGAATAATAATAATATAACTTACGAGGAAGTGCTGAAGGGGCAAATCCCTGTTTTCAGCGAGGCGCTGACTCTCTGTCTGCAAGTCAATCGGGGCATCCCCCATATCGAAGTCTTCACCGTCAGCGTAGTTGACGTTCGACCTCGTAGTTCTGGTCGACGGCCCAGGTTCCTGGCTGATGTGAAACATTGTCGTGGATTTTTTCGAATATTTGCAAGTAAGAGAGAGAGAGAGAGAGAGAGGAGGCGAGAGTGTTAGTTGTGACCCCGAGGAAGGTTGGAATTGATCTGAGCTGCTGGAACAGGAATATGCTTACACTCGGAGACCGTCTTCTCGACGATGTCGTTGGTGGAGGTATTCCAATGTATGGAATAACTGAGATCGTAGGAGAGGCAGGGATGGGGAAGACACAGATCGCAATTCAACTTGCACTTCATGTGCAGCTTCCTCCCATGCACGGTGGCTTGGGCAAGGGTAAGAGTGGGACGAGGAGTGGGCATTGGAGTGAGACATTCCGCACATTCCTTGCATTCCTTTCTTTGTGCAGGTGCTGTCTACATCTACTCCAAAGGTTCATTTCCAACCAAACGTCTGCACCAAATGAGTGAATGCTTCAAGAGGAAGTACGGACTCGACTACAACCCCATGGACAAAATTAAAATAGCCAGACCTTTCACATGGGTATTAATAGATGATCTGAATGAAATGATATGCACATGTATGATCTGAACAAAATCGTGTTTTTTAGGAACAACTGGTGCAGCTGTTGGAAAAACCGTCGGGGGAACCTGGAATTCAAAGCTTTTCCAGCATCATGGAAACTAATGATGTGGGCTTGATAATCGTAGACTCCATTGCTGGCTACTTCCGGACTTTTGGCCTACCAAAACCTAACTACCAGGAGCGTTTAAGAGTTCTGTCCAAAGTACATTATCTCCTGCTCCGGTATGCTGGAACTGCCGTGGTCGTTGTGAATGAGGTATGCATCCGGTATGACTCCGTATGAACTGCCATCCGCCTATACTTGTCTCTCACTTCATTGCAGGTATCCACAGCTATTCAGCATGGGGGAATAAACGTGCCAACTCTGACTGGGCAATGGGAGCGTCAGGTCAGTAGAAGGTTCTGGATGACGCGTTCGTCCGCAGACGGCTCAAGGCGATTCGAATACAAAAAGATGTCTATCCCAATAACAATATGCGAAGAAGGGGTACGTGCAGAAGATCCACCAGACAGTGGTGACATCATAGTCGCACAAGCAGTTTATTAATTTATTTATTTCATTTATTTTCCAATAAATCAATCACTCAGCTGGTATGTGTGGCCAGCCTTCCTCAAAAGTTTACCTTGATCATTTAAAATGGAAACTAGGGTTTCAACTGTTGCTGAGTATGTCGCCTTCCGCATTGCCATCTCCATTTCGTGGACTGTAAAAATATTCTTGTTCTGCGTTTCGGCCATCTTCTGCAGAGCCAAGTACAGCGTTTTTGCCTTAAAAAGTAAAGTTCGGGTAATATGACACCACAGCTGATCGCGATTGCCTTACTACCTGTTTCTGAACTCCAGAGGGTCCAGGCTGAGCTGTGGCAGGCAGTTCCTCGATTTGAGCTTCCATGTTGAGCAGGGACTCATCGTCAATGCTGCAAAGCCCAGATTCGTATATCTCCAGAACTTCTGCGGCGTCCTCCAATGTAGCTGTCTCCCGCAAGTTGACCTTGGCTCGGGCCTGTGTAGGAAATCAGTTTGCTTCATTGCGTTGCTTTGCATTCAGATAACGACGTACCTCAGTGAGACGCATGAGAGACTCTAGCTGACGCGCAGTCACAGGTGCAGCATCGGCCACGTTGCGTCGTCTCACCCTCAAACGAAGATAGTAAGTCTTGAGTGCAGATTTTGCTTCCGCTGACAGTTGGGGGTGGACGTAGTGTCTGGCGTACGCTACATATTTTCTAATCAAGTGGGCTGGAATATAGTCAATCCGTTCCCCCGGCCTGCGACACAAGGAGAGTCTGCGAAACGACACACGTATCAAACTATAATATAATTGACGTACTCCTGTCAAGTTTTACCTCAGGCACTTTGGAGCTGTCACATCTCCCTCGGGTCCCGTCGCAGACGCTCTTGTTCCCAAAATATGATCAACGATCTGCTGGTCGAGGCCCTGTTGATATTTTGAAAATTGCGAAGCGTTGCGTTATTGCGTAGATTATTTTGTTGTGCATGCATTTTGTGAGTTCTTACCTTATCGGGGGTGTCCAACATAAGGAAAACCACATCGAACCTAGAGAGCAGTGCTGGGCTCACTCTTACGTTCTCGCTGAAGCTCTTGTACGGGTCATAATGTCCGTCCTCCGGGTTTGAAGCTGCAACGACGGTAGTTCTTGCTGGAAACCGCCTGTTCACACCCGACTTCGCAACACTTACAGTCTGTTGCTCCATTGCTTCAAGCAGCGCCTGCAGGAACACAAATTATTTGCAGCAACTATATTTCTGCTATACACTTTTGATGATGATGCCAATATTATGGAGCGTACATCGTGGAGCGCCGGCATCTTCTCGAACTCGTCGATGCAGCAGGTCCCACAGTCAGACATGACAAGTGCTCCTGCCTCCACCGCATACCCTTCACCTTCTTTCACCAGCGTTACCGTTAATCCAGCAACAGTACTTCCAGTTCCACAAACGTAGACAGCTGCAATCAAAAGGTTCAGGATCAGGCATGTTTTGGAAATATGTATTTGCAACGCAACACTCACATCGGGGAGCCACATTTGCGACTGATTTCAGGATCTGCGACTTTCCCACGCCAGGATCTCCGACCATCAGTACGTTGATGTCATCACGTCTTGGAATTAGAGAGTCCTTGCGAGCCTGACCTCCCCCAAAGAGGCTGAGCACGAGCGCTGCTTTCACCAGCTCGTGGCCATAGATAGAGGGGCAGAGGGAGCTTACAAGCAGTCGAAACAGGTCTTCCGTGTCGTGAATTTCCTGTAAGCCAACACAAACATTTCATACACGAAGACGGTTGGTTGGAAATAAAAAGGTGTCAAATTACCCGAATGGCATAGTAATCTGAATTGCTGAGACTGAACCAGTGGCCTCCGATCGTTCGCTTCGATTCCTTGTGCGCCTTGACTCCCACGACTTCCACGTAGAACGAATGGAGTCCTTTCTCCGTTCCTCTGAGCTCCTGTTCTCGTTTTGCCTGCAGTCAGGTCAGGTCAGATTAGGCTCATGAGCAGCAAACACTTTAAAGTTAGTTACAAAGAAGTTACCTTTACCACCCCCGAAATTGTAACAGCGTCTCCGTTATTACACTTGTCCACCATGCTGTCGGTAATTTGACAGTCCATCATCCTTGGTACGTCACCCACCTCCAACTGAAATCCAGCAAAAAGTTTCAGTCCAAACTGCCTTTACATGTCTTGCCAGAACTCCATACATCTGATCTCGCCGTATCCTGTATTCGGACAAGTCGCGCGTCAACCAGTACAGTTTGAGGGGAGCTCTCTACTGGACGAAATAATTTGCTCTTGCAGTCATCGTGTGCGTAACACTTCTCAGGAACGGTGAAGATCCCTGCCGGCTGCTCCATACTGAACTCATTTTCGCACTTAAGGCACGAGAACGCGAGCTGGATGCAGTGTGGTTTAAAGGCCCCGATTCTTACAACAGTTCCTCGAATTGTCACGAACTTTCCCAGCACAGCCGAATTGATGTGAATTAGCGGAGTCACTGGATTGTAGCGCACAAGTCCTCCGTGCACTCTTCGCACATGTTCCATCTCCGAAGCGACAGTCTGGTCCTCGTTCCGTCGCTCAAACAGGATCTGCAGTCAAACCGTTATTAGTCACATGTCAAGATCAACCAGATTAAGTCTACCTTGTGCATCACAACCCCGAACAGGTTGGAAACTTCCAGCGCGCTGTCCATCAAATCCGTGCCGAACTCCGGCCAATTCGACCTTAATTCCACGGGGAGGCGTTCACAGTTCAGTTCGAAGTACCCCTGTTCTTCGATCTGATCGAAGTGGTCACTCAAGTTAGTCTTGATGTAGCTTGCGATGACGCGAATCTTCCGTTCCAACCCCGAAAGTCGAGGTAACTTATCCAAGTAGTACATTGAGTAGCCGGGAAATCTGCTCCTCCACACGGGCAAGTCAGCGGGGGTCAGTGGGGGTCCACTCGGGGGCAACTGCCGTGACCTATTACTCATGGTCGCAGGTCACGATTTTAATTGCACGAACAGAGGATAGCAACATTCAACTCGTGGGCATTGTTTGAATTTCCGCGGTTTGTGGGGTAAAGTGAGAAACTCGCATTCACGGTGAAAATAACATGGGATAAATACTTATCCCTTGCTACGCATACACTACCATAGAGTAACTTGGGATAATCAGTTATCCCATGTTACGCATACACTACCATAGAGTAACTTGGGATAAATATTTATCCCTTGCTACGCATACACTACCATAGAGTAACAAGGGATAAATATTTATCCCAAGTTACGGGTGCTTTTTGTTCGGGTAATATGACACCATGTCCTGCTGAGTGAATTTTGGTGGTTTATTTAAATAGTGTCGACGAATGTGTTACAAAGCAGTGTCTCTCATCGTCGTTGTAGACTACAGAAGAAGTGGGAATAAGTAAAGTCGTACGGATGAGATAAGGATATCATCAGCCTTATCAGAGTATGCAAATTGACCAGGGACCTGCCTAACTAAATGACCAGATCTTAGTCAAGTCACTCGGGATTATTGGAAGTTTTGCTGCTTGTCCCATCTTGTGATTTGCTCCGTCTCAGAACAACTCAGGATGGGGACGTTGACGGAGGGTGTGATTGTCTATTACAGTGTAGACGACGGCAGTTTTGAAGACCTCCTTAAGAGGGTACATAAGGAATTCCCTAACGAGTGCGTCGTATGTCTTCGTCCGAAGGGCAGCTTCAATATTGGGAACTCCGAAATCGACCCGCGACAAAAAATTACACTACAGAGGCACAACATCACGCGTATTGCAAAGAACAACCAATATATAAATGGTCTGGTGCGAATGACTGTCGGAAGTTCGAAGCAGGTGGAGTATGGGAAGTTCAGGAATTCGGGGTATAAAATACATTCACTTCATTATGCATATTATGTTTTATATTACATAATTTTATTTATTTAAACATCTGCAGGTGCGAAAGAGTCGAGTGGGAGCAAGGATTCAGCGATATCTCAAGCGGAACAAAGAGATCGTTTGATTATGGAATCAACTTGCTGGATACCAAATACGTTGAGGGTCTGAATTTGGAAGGACTGCACGATTTCAGGAAATATGGTGGAGTTCTAGACAAGTATTTTAAGCCAGATATTGTCGCTGCCCACCCGAAGGACCATCAAGGAATAATGGTGACCACCGCATATTATGGATCACCAGGCGATGGATTCGTCTATCACGTTGAGGATGGATACTTCTCGAGTGTAAACTTATTAGTCGACGGTGAGTTTACTTCTTTCATTCTGCTCCTCCTTTGTCATCATGAGAACTCACTTTGTTGCAGGTGAGAAATGGTGGACCTTCCCTGCAGAAAGATCAAATGCTGTTCCCAGTTTTGAGGTGCTCAACGATATTGCAGGAGATGAGTGCGAGCATCCACACAACCGAAAGGTCTACTTCTGCCACCCACAGAAACTTATGGACCGAAACATTAACATGAAATATGTAAGTGTAAGTTAAGTCCTGCATAATCCTCCTGTTCCTTCATCTAATTCGCTGTAATTTATGCAGATACTTCAACAGACTGGTGATATTATTTATACATTACCTCTGGGTCCTCACTCAGGAGTAAGTATCACAAAAACTATCGCAATAGCCAGGAACTGTGCTGACGAGATAGACTGGAAGGCCGTTGCTCTCCATTATGGCCGAAAGAGTCGTCAATGCAGTGACACCTGTCGCAGCTCTTTGTAAGTGTATCATGTTCGATTTATTATATATTATAATTATTTAACTTTACTTATTCTACATTTCCAGCTCGGGACACATAAGTGAAATCGACGTAGAGCATATCGTGAAGTACGTGACATCGGAGTATGAAGTGGAAGAGCACGAGCAGGGGAGGTCGAAGTGCTACCCCTTGCCATTCATTGGTGGAGACAGGGCTCATCCTACCCTGACTTCGTGTGACGGAGGGAACGCGGCTAACTTCACGTGAGATTGTTGCCGGCAGGAGTTTTCCACGAAAGGAAACCTCAAAAAACACCTCCAAAAATTCCGGGAAGAACGTTGTATTAAGCATCCAATGGAGAATAGGAGGAAGGCTCCACGGAATTATTAAATCGTTGGATGATACGAATTGATTACAAGCTTAACTGCACTTTGTATATTGAAATAAATTAACATAGATTTATGTGAGCAATAAATCAGGCGTCAAATAGTGGTCGTGTGGTCGGACAGCCGCCGCCGTTCTGTGGTCCAAGGCTTCATCTTACGCAAATAATTCTTTGTGGTTGAAATAAATTAACATAGATTTATGTGAGCAATAAATCAGGCGTCAAATAGTGGTCGTGTGGTCGGACAGCCACCGCCGTTCGGTGGTCCAAGGCTTCATCTTACGCAAATGATTCTTTGTGGTTGAAATATTGAAGAAGCTTACAACGGGTCGTGTTGCATCGTAAAACTAACATCGTCACTGGTAATTGTGTTTCATACATTGGTTTATTCATGAAAAAATTGATCTAACAACGAAAAACCCAAATGTAAACAAAGGCTAACCTCCGACATGATGGCTGCTTTCTTGTAAACACAACGGTCTCAGTTGTCTTCCAGGCTGGCGTCTCGATTGTAGCATTCATGCTTGGTGCTGGTGTTTTCTTCAAATGTCAACTTGGGGAGATCACAACATCAACTCTTACATTACTTTACATCCATTTCACCGCATATCTGCCCCGGTCGCAAAAGTTCGGGTAATATGAACCTCTGGCGCTGTGCGCCGCCAGCAGCGCCGTCGGAGCAACTGCACCTGTACCACGTTATCGACCAAACTCCGGAGGTCACACGCACGATGTTTCAGAACCGTGCGACCTTCAGGTGCGAAGTTGGAGCGTGGAGTTCAGTGCCAGCATCGAAGTTCTGCGTGACATGTTGCTGTGAACCACCCACCTGAAGGTCGCACGGTTCTG
>JAQGAD010002173.1:0-14775 GCA_034696625.1 Isotomurus palustris
TGGCGTATTCCTCATAAAAAGCTCATTTCATTCCACACTGGTTTCCAAATTGCGATACAATGTTCTCAATATTGTGCCCATTTCCCGAGTAAACACTACTTTCTCCTTTATTTTAAACCCGAAATATCCACCATGTGGTCAGAATTTTAAATGAGTTTCTTGACTCACCAGCTCATAGGCATCTTTTTCCTCGTCTCTCTCTCTCTACACTCGCACAATCAAAATGACATAACATGTACACTCAGCCACGGAAATCTCCGGAAGTCTCAAGTGCCACAGTATGCGGTTTGTGTGTAGGAGACTCACTCAGTTGAATATATAGTTCTGTATAGGCAGGCAGCCAGTCCTCAACAACTTAATCCCGTGATTTGAGTGTCAAGCTTATTGTTAGTAGAAGGAATGTTTTTGAAGAAAGTAACCCATCCACTCAATTCTTTGTAGGAATAAACGTGGTCACCGAGAAGCAGACGAGGACCTCACGTCTTCTAATTTCGAAAGCTCAACCATCCGACTCTGGCAATTATACGTGCTCGCCATCCAACTCGCATCCAGCGTCTGTCTTCGTCCATGTTCTTAATGGTAAGTAAATGTACACTTTTATTATGGAGCCGGATGAACATCCAACCTCCCTAATTGTCCCTTCATACGTCTTTCACATCTATTTGAAAATGCACGCACACTACTTTCTCTCTCAGTAATTTCCTCCTCAAGCAATCCCCCAAGAATCCTGTTGTAATAACTTTACATCTACCTACTTCCTTACTTCCTTACCCAAAACTACCACCACTAGCCTACTTAAAATGGAACTTGGAGCCCCTAAAATCATCATCATTTACGTTTACAACTGACTTCCATTCCGGCAGAAGCAGTCGAGTTTTTATTCTGTCATAAAATTTTAATGAGTGCGTGGTCTGTTCGAAGTCAGATGAAATATAGTCCAACTGTTATCTCCTCTTAGCTCGGTTTTCCGTGTGGAACAGATTGATGGATCTGGGTAATTAGGCTAATTTGGCATAACCGGAGCCTAATGAACCGTAGCGCTTTGCTGGGAAAGAGAGTGAAGAACAATAATAAGTGTGGGAAAGTTTGTGTGTAATAAAGCATATATTCAAGATCTATGTAGAGCACCATACGGGTCATTGAGGTAGCGTGAATGCGACTGAGAAACGCCCGATAATCAGAGATTTCCCAATGGTACACTTAGGAAGACAGCTGAAGCTTAGAGAAGGAATTATCGCAAATTTACTAAGCTTTGTGGGTATTATTAGGGCAACTCTTTCTCTCTTACTTATTAGTAAATCTAGATTTGCTTGATAGTGAGTTAGAACTAAGTAAGTAAACGAAGTGAGAGAGCAAACAGAGGAAGTAGTCGACCAGATCTTCCTTTAACCATCACCACCACCACCCCTAACTATAGCTAGATATATATCTAAGGTATATATCGAAGCAGTCGGTTAGAAAGGTCTCTCAAGTGTTTCTCCTCAAAAAGGAAATGTATAAGGGATCTTTTCCTTCTCCTAATTTACTCTGGCACTTCTCAAAAACTTTTACCTTCTTAATCCACAAGAGTTTTGCTTAGGAAAAGTAAAGATGAAGAAAGTAAATTCTCCAGCTTGTTTTTACTACTCCGCCTTCGTAGACTTTCACTTGTCTCTCCCCATGAACCCTTATCCTTCCTTGTCTCTCCTCCAATCGTCTTACAACTCAATGTAGGTATATACCAGTCAATTTACCACCTATGCCATAAGGCACGTTGATAGAATCCTTAAACTACTGCCTAACTTAAGAACTGTGCGGATCATCCACCCTTATAGAAAAACACTATGTTTCTGCTCCTATAATTTCTTACCCTACCCTATTGCCTGCGGTACCATAAAGATTCCATTTAAAAGTAGTGCGGTATATTACTTACTTACTCGTACACACACAAATAGTTCAGTGGTTACTATTAGTAAAGAACACTTCCTCAGTAGGCAGTGAGAATTCCAGGAGATAAAATGCTGATTCACAACTTAGTTCTACGGACTCCCTCTTCCTTATTTTCTCTGGTGGAGATGAAACTCTCTAGGAGTCTCTAGGATAACTAATTGAATGCGTCTATAATTAGATTGAGCATTAAACTTCTCTTCACTCGGTAATGATATATTTCTTTCTCCGGAAACCTCTGTAATGACTGATGTGTTTAGAACTCATCCTTCCTCCCTAAAAATAAATTACCAAGTTAAGCGAATTGTACTTTCTTCTATCCAACTTCCAGCTACTTTCATACTTTCATCCTTGCCAATAAACAAGTCTTACAGAAGTGCTCATTGCATTTGGCTTTACTTTAATTCAACTGACAAGTTTCATATTTCTCTGGAATAGATTTGTCTTATTTCGACCGAGAACCCTTTTTGGATTAGTGCTTCGTTACACAGATGATAGTGATTTGAAAGGATCGTAGAAGGACACACATTGTGTTTGTAGATGAGAGAGGACTAGAAGACTAGAACCCAACAAACTTGGTTTGTTGGTTTGTGTATAACCTTCAGAGTTTCAGAGAAAGTCACTTATCGCTATTTCTATTAAACAAAGTTAGATTAGTACAGAAGTGATGCAAGAATGCATTAGTACCCAGGCAATTCTTCATTCTGTTGTCTGTGGGACATTTTGTATTATGTGTAGTGAAAGGAATAAACTAAAATAGGTTCCTTCCTCGTTGTTGTGTTTCTCAAACACAGAGGAGACTTTGTTTGGAATGTTTAATTACAAAAACAGAAATAAATCAGACGATTTGGTAAGAAAAACGATGGTAGAGCAAAGTTATAATCAAACTTTTGTATTACTCCTAATTCACAAACTAAACAAAATAAAGTTAGACATTGATGAAATTAAGAAAGAAAGAAGAAGCATTCGTAGAAACACAACACCAATCAAATGAATTGAAGGATCAGTTCGGAGTAAAATAACATTGGGTGGTTAATGTACCACTACACAGTCTCCTAAAACCCACCATCCTTCCTCATACTTTCCTACTTTCCCCAACTTTCTTCTGTTAATTTAAACCGTAGCTATTAAAAGAGAAGCAGTAGAAGCAAAACAAAAAGCACAGGATGGACGAGATGGTTGGTTAGTTAAGTAAGACAAAACAAGTTTATATTACTGGGATCAACGTAAGTATATATCTCTCTATGCGTGTATGCTAGACTGTGCTCTGTATTATTGGCCTATTCCTTGAGGCTCTAAAGCTTCCAGAAAGGAACAATAAAAATGAAACTAAATAATCCCACAGGGTGAAAGTTCCATCCAACATTCAACAACCGTGTCACTCCGAAGGGACGTCTCACACTCATTTCTCTCAAAACGAAACTTCCATACAATTAGAGTTTGTATGGCTCTCCTGCCTAAAACACTACACAACTAATACAAGTAGTCAAATCCCTGATACCTTATTATTATACTGCAACCGGTCTACTTATTCGTAGTTGGTCAGTGGCACAACTTTGTAAACGTATTTTCTCTACGAGAAAAAAATGCCTTGAACTTTAGTTCCCTTTTCCCTTCAGTGAGTTTGGCTCAGTTACCTAGTTTTCTTTCCTGGGAGTGTTGAGTGTGGGAGACTCCCCAACTTCCAATCCGTCCAACTAACTGACCTGAACATATTTGAGTTTAAAAGTATCCGTCTAGAGTTTTAAACTTTATGTGCATTGAACAAAAGCATCGCGAGCTAAAAGTTGTGCTTCCCGATTACCTGTCACGTAACTTTCTCTCGCAAAGGTAGATATACTTTATTACCATTCTTTTCATTACGCCCTCCCTGTATGGAGTTGACTCTTAAGAAACCGACGTGAGTTGACTACTTGCGAACTACTTTATCAGACTTCTTTATTGATGACATATTCGGGGAATTCTACTTTGTCTTCTTCACTCTTTTTTCCTTGCAAAAAGTCCGAAGTTCGTAGACGCTGCATTGAAACCTAGAGAATACATTTTTTTCCCCCAAATGCTGTTTTGAATTCAAAGTGCATTGCAAAATTCACAAGGTACAATAAAAGCAGAGTGTAATAAATATCCATATAAATCATTGTGTGTCTATATACTATATGTATGCACTCTCGTTTAAGTCAATAATAGCAGTTTTGTAGTAGATCAATTTACTTCTAAATAAATGTCAAAGGTACTTTGAGTCATCGTCACTGCAAAGTAAGTCAGGTTGCATTCTTATTTTCAACTTTTCTCGCCATCACGATTGCTAGAGAACTAAGCTCGTGATTGTCAATATCTTGAGACCATTCACTGCGGTATTAAAACAGATTAAGTTCAGATGCATCACGTTGCAGAATCATGAACGAACAAATATACACACAGCTGAAAAATAAGATTTTCTACTTTCTACTGAATGTCCTACTTTTATTTCGTCACTAAGCTTTCCTCAAGCTCAACGAGTGTGTATAAAACAAGCTGGACGCAGTGCAAGTTGAAAGTGCTAACAATTCCATTTAAAGAAGAGAGAGTGGGAGAAGATCGTTAAGGCTATTCTTGTGCAGAGAGAAAGCACACGGGCAAAAGCCAGTGTAAAGAGAGATGCTTACAGCCCACGCGAGTCCACGAGTAGAGATAAGAATTGGAGATGCAGCTATGAAGGTAGATTAGATAGGAACTCAAAAACGACCCATTTCTACTAACCAGGTCATATTTCTTTAAAGTAATCCAATACTTTGTAATCGCCTAGAGTAAATTTACACAATCGCATTGCGAGTTATCCTTCTGTGTTCTCCTGCTCCCTGAGCTCCACTGCTTTCCCTGGAATTAAGTCATGAAGTCATCCATTGAATGAAAACCATGTAATAAAATATATTTTACCTAACATGGCAGTATAATCGCTTTTACCGCAGTAGAAAGTAACTTCCACCCTGAAAGAAGCTTTGCTCTCCATTGACTCCATTGTGTGTGAATGGTCATTTGATAGAGTGAGCTAAGGAATCCTCTGCATAAAAGACTCTGCAGCTTAGATAAGCCCAATAATGTGGAGGTTTTAGCTGAAATGACACGTGGAATGCAAGTTGTGGTCAATTGGACAAAACGAGAGAAAGACTCGCGTGGGAAGTTAAAGAAGGAAAGGGAAAAACGACAGTAAGAAGTTAACTTCCTTCCCAGCTCCGTAGTGTTCGTAAGGTCATCTAAGATCGTGGAACAAAACCTCTAGATTTAGAAAGAAGCAGGATTGACTTCGCCAACGAAGTAGAACAGAGTTGAATAAGATAGACAGGCGGACAGGGAGCCAAGCAATGATTTTTATTTTACAAAAGGACAAAGGAGAAAGCAATGGAGTAGAACTAAAGTTGAGGAATGGCTACAGAAAGGCCTGTTGGAGACGAAATATCAAACGTACACCAACCAACCACTCGCTATTCTCACAAGTGACAGAAATGTAGACGTACATTTTGTACATAAGCATTTCCCCCATAAAGCTTCAACTTACTTCTAGTTCCTACACTGTTCCTAGTTTCTTCTTCTTCTACTTCCTAGAGTTCCAAAAAGACTCCATCCACGAAAGAAGGGAGGTTGGGCTTTTTGTCACCGAAGAACTAACGCTACAATCACCATCACCTTTGCCCCGACTTTATTTCTCCCAATGACAAAGAAGGGAGAAAGTAGGGAGAAGTGGTGAAAGCAGACTAACGCAGTTAATATATCTGTACCACCTCAGCTTTGAATTACGTACTGCGTACCCACCACCACTGACCAAATAAAAGAGTCTGAATAAAAAGGAGAAGTGTTAAGGAGCCTTTCTCCACACACGTTCTTTCTCCTTACGTGTGTATTATCATCATCTCCACTCCACCATAAGTGCAGCACACCTACTTGTTCCTCTCTCTCTCTCCCTTTCTTTACTCTGTAATCTTGGCTCGAACGAAAAGTGAGGTGTTGGCATCCACCAATCGACAAAGAATAGTTAGCGAAAAATACTGTTTAGTATTCGAAGCATGTGTCCAATTATTATCATAAGTCACGTTGTCTCCCTTCTTAGTTGGGACGAAGGTACTACTCTCCTGAGTGTGAGAGGATTCAGTTTATTTCTGTACCAACTCTGATGCTACGTACCACTGTGAGTCAGTAGGGCTGCCTTCTACTCTCTACAAATGAGAGTGGAAAGAACCAGAGAACCAGTGGGGATCTTAGATGTTAAGGAGTTCGACATGTTCCACAAATCGAAGCTTAACTCAATTTGATGTCGACAGGGAGTGAAAGATTAAAGTTAACTGTCGCTCTTTTTTCTCTTTGTCTTTTGCTTCACTGCTACTGATGATGATGATGATGGTGACAATGTGTACTTTTCCCAACCGTGCGTGCCCTCAAGATGAGGAGTGTATGAGTGTGTGTGTGTGTGTGTACCTTTCTCTGTCGTGTACAGTCACGACAGGCTGATTTGTTCCCTTCTTCTTCCACTACTTACATCATACCAATATAATATTGCCTTTTGCCTTTCATGTTCGCAGTAGAATTCAACATTACTTTTACCCTCTCAAGTTACTGAAGGACTAGAAATGATTGCTGGTTTGTGTGAAGCATTTCTCTCAAATTTTGTTACTATAAGATAAGTACGTCATCCGCTCAGCAGTCTACTTTTGGAGACTTCTTCTTCGGACTACTTCTTTATTTTTATTTATCTATTATCAAACTGGCCTTGGCACGAGTAGGATGCGACTGTTTAATTCAGATTTGTTGCCCTTTCATCTTGTTAGCTTTTACAACCTCGCAGAATAGAATTGAAGAACGAGAGAGATGTTGGTTCTCAAAAGTCTGACTGAAAGACTTCTTCTCAGCGACAGATGAGGAAAGGAGGGTGTTTAATGATAGAGAATATCATCATGTCTTCATGAGATAAAGAGAAGCGTGTCCTTTCGAGAGGAACAAAATGTAGGGCAGCACCCAAGAGTATAGTCCTCTTCTTTTTGGCTCGGTGTTTGTCATCCGCTGTAATGATGATGACAAAAGTGACTGATTGCTAGTAACTCACTGTCCTCGTCTCATCTTTGCTCTTCACGAAATACTCCTTTCTAATCTCACTTTCCCTGTCTCTCTCTCACACACACACAAAAACTACTCCCTAAACTGTAACATTGGTTCTCTCCTTTGCTGCTTACAAGATCTTTCACATGAACGAACCTAATCCATTTCTTCTTTTCCTGATTCCCATATTCATTTGGAATCCTGAATTCCTCTCTCCAAAATCTCGAAACCTCAGTCAGTTCAACAATGAGATTGTATGAAAGAGGTTGAAATTGTACTTAACTAAAGTGTATTCCTTTCTTTTTTCCTACAGGAGAACATCCGGCAGCAATGCAGCATGGAAATAACAGTGGAGACTGGACTGTACTTCCTTCTTTCACCTTTTATAAATATTACCCTTTATTTTATACCGTGTACACAATCGTCCTGAGCTACATATTGTCAATCGACTCTTTCATACTCGACACCGACGAAAGGTGATTAAATTAATGGAAAGAGTCTTTATTTCATACATCAAGAGACAGTATTACACACACAACAAGCATGTGAAGAAATGCTTCAGATATATCTTTGTATATGAATGTTCCTGTGTCTACCCAAAACCAAACCTTCGTGTCGATTGCCAAGCTGCTTCTCTCTCTTCCAAAGTTGTTGGTATACTTTGGTATTACACATATATAAAATAGAACTTCACACAGAAAAACAAGAAAAAAGTATTATAATTCTGTGTGTGCTCGATGAGATGAGTGTCATTGCGGACACTGCAGTGAAGAAGAAATGGTTGATTGCATTATAGACGTAAGGAGGACGATAGCCCGTTAGATATCCTTAATAGTGATGTACGTAATCAGACCAAAATGCACAGGAACTTGGTTGGAATACTTTTACTACAAATGAGTTTTGGTGACTAAGACCTTTGCTGCAAGCTAGTCTAGTCAACAACCAACAACGGTGAATGAGGAAAGGAAAGACATTACTACACTCCTCCAGCATTTGATTGTAGGAGGAAGCTGTGATGATGATGGCCTAGTCTCTACGACAGGGAAGATTGGTATTTACGAGATGAACTTAAAAGTGGAAGGGAGTCAATTTTTACTAAATTAAACGGAAGAATGGGCCGCTGTGTGGATTTATGCTGGAGGAGCGAGAAAGGACGGCTCACAAGCTGTGTGTGGACTCTCTCAACGATTATTGTTATTAGAGAGCATTATCGTCACTTGGAAGTGGATGAGAGAGGTAGATCGACGAGACCGAAGTGGAGATAAAGCTGATCGATATGTGTAATAATAATAAGGAGAGTCTTCACCAACACTGAATCAAACCACACAGCCTATACGTGTATAATAACGGGCCTGGACACCTTTTACATGAAGACCAACAACGAGGCAACAACATTTTCTATTACACAAGGACCACCAACCACCGCTGATTATCGTTGGATGGAGGAAACGGATATTCCTCCATCAAGTACAACTTCATCACTGGGAAATTCCATTGGTCGGGTGGTATGCACGCCTAACCGGATATTCAATGACACTCTGCCCATGGAAATGAGTTGACAAGATAAAGATCCAAAAGCCAAACTGATCCAAATTGCTCTTCCATGAAGTCCTACTTACCGAGCCATGAGCCAAATAACCCACCAAGGAGAAAGTCAACTCTTAAAAGACTCACTTCCATCCTCTCTGCTCCATCGACAGCAAAGAAAACAACTTCACTCATTAGTTTAATGATTATCGCTCGTCCTTCTCCCCATTTCACATTCCTATGCATGCCATAATCAATCCTCCTTCTTTCCAAACATCCTCGTCATCAACGCAGAATTTGCGAAATTCTACACATTCTTTAGTCTCAAGGCCTCAAGCATTTTTCCACCCGTCACTTAATCAATTTCGAACTATATGTTCATCCAAAGGACTGTCCAGTCAATCATTTAACATCACATCGACCATTAATAATGATGACTTTCAATTCTCCAACAACATTTGGAGAAAGCTTTCACTCTCAATCAAAGAGTGCTACACACATACACACACACACACACAAACTCACAGATTCCATGAGTTTTCGTGGAACACTTCAACTTAGCAAGTCAATGCGACCAAATCCCATAAAATATGGAATGACTCAAGAGGATCGTAGGAATGAAGAAATGAACCGATGGAACTCTATCTCCATTCTCCAATGATATACCGAAGGAGACAGACCTACTCAATTCCTAATTCCTCCGAGGGATTTCAGGACAATAAAGTAAACTCTCATTTTCCTTTCACTCTCTATCAACAAAATCTTTGTCTCCATTAAAAATTGATGGAGTGAAATGTGGAAATGCGAATCTTATACGGAATAAAACTAGTCCTTCAAAATCTCAATCTGTGCATCGCATCACTCCCATTTCCCACATTCCCATCATAAACCTCAAAGTGTGTCTGTTGATGAGAAGGACGACTAAATGGATGAGAGCTACTTTCACTTTCACCAACGACCAAGGACAGCACGAAAAACGCGTGGACACACTTAAAGTTCGCCCACAGAAAGTTACTTGTGATCAAGTTACACAACACACCGTCACCGCTGCTTTCACCACGCCCGGGATATTCGCCATTGCCATTATTATCATCAGCACCACTGTTCCTTTCTCTTGAACTCTTTAAGTGTTACTCCATTTGTGTCACTCATGTTGTGTGCTGTCGTCCATCGAAAGTCCAAAGCAAAAAATCTCGATTCGTAGAAGTTGTGTGTGTACATAAAATATACCCTTCTGCATTGCTCAGATGTCGGTTCATGTGTAATGATGGTATCTCCAAACCAAACCTCTGCCATTCCAAATGTCATCCTTTCCTGTCCGCCTACATTTTTTTCGTTAAAAAGGGGGAAACATCCTTTCTCCAAACTAAGGAAAGTTAAAAAGAGTAAGATGCTTTTTCGTCCAATAACAAACACATCAAGTTGCGAAGTCACAAAGGAGGTCTTGATTGAGGACATTGTATTTGAGCCTGGAATGGCGATTCCTCCTTGATTTGGATCCTCTTGTCCCTACGATGAATTCTCTGCACCGTTGAAACACCCGAACTACCCGAAGAATAGATTTTTCCAATTCTGGCATTTCTCCATGATGCATTGTAATCATTCTTCACATCACGATGGTACAGGGGTAACGAAAGAAACGACTTTAACTCAACAGCATACCTTCATCCTTCATCGAACTCATAATTTATGTTTCCTCTTTATATTTTCAGCTCTTGGTAGCTGGACACAAGGCATATCAAGCTGACCATAGTTTACCTTCTGTAGGATTTATGGAAAAGGAAGCTGAATGAATGGATCAGATTATTTGGATCGCTGCGCATCACTCCTCAAGAATCTACCAAATAAATTCAAGATTTCTGCAAGGTGAAACGCGACGCAAGATTAATTATCTTATGTGTAAACTAGCCAGCTGAAGTAATATACATAGATCAGGTTACATGTTATTATCGATAATACAAAACAACTTTTTATTAGTCCTTATATAAATAAGATCTAGAATCTAGAAATTATACAATGTGTACATGAATAAAGTTTAAATAAAGTGTGATAACACATAATGTAAGTGTGTATATTTTGATAGAATGCTTGTGACTGATTGTGAGTTTGTGAGTAGTTTGTAGACCTAGTTAAAGAGAATATTGTGAAAAATGTGAATGTATAGTATGATGTACATCATTAAAACTTACCACCATCTTTTCATCTCTGAGAAGTTTATCAAGTAGGAATTACAGAAGTCATGTGCCTTATCTTCGCTGCTATAAGCTATTAGCTGTATGGTATGTAATGTAACTAATATTATTATTGTCTACACCAGCTTGTGTAGTTGTTTGATAGTATATATTTACACTTACAAACACAAACCGTATTACCCTAGTTCCAAATTCCAAATGCAGAATCGGGTTTACTAGTTCACTCAGCGCTTGAAAACGTAAAAACTTCAAAGAAAAAAGTTTACATACTGTCAACTGCCTAGCTTGGCATCAGTCTCGTGAGTGAAAATAAGAATGAAAAGATCTTCCCTGAAGAACAAGGCATATGAATTTTTGACCTAGCTCTTAATACATAAAATGAAAAGCTTAACTGATTTGATCTGCATAAAATGCTTATTTAATGAGCAAGTGTTACTATACTGCATGGAATTACTTTTTGTTACCAAAATCATGCGGGGTAAGTTTTGAGAGATTATTTATTTGGTGAAGTCAAATATAGAGAATAGGAATTTGTATTTTTAGAAGATACCTCATTTAGAGCAAATGGAGACCTTATTATTGTAAAAAATGGGATTTCTTACTTCAACTTATCAGTCATCAGTCAGTTTCATTCTTGTCTCTACAAATCTCGTAGGGTATGATTAAGATTGAACTTTATTTACGCAACTGCTCTACGTGTGACGTGAGAAACACTACATTACACGCGTTGTGATGCATATGCATTTGAAATCAGTACTTAATTTACTTCGGGTAATTTGGTGCTACCTCCCATTGCCCATAAAAGTTGTTCAATTTACCAATTAAAAATTATTTATATCCCGTGGAATTATCCATTGAATATTGCTAACCAATCATGACATTCATGAAGGGCACATACAATTTGTAATCTGGCAATCCGCAAAACTACAGGACTCCAATATTGTCCCTCATTTGCGTCTACAAATCAAATAAGATTTCTATAAATGTCAAAAATGAAAGATGTAAGAGGATAAATTGGTGACATTGGTGTGCAGTCTAAAAATAAAAACTATATATTTTAGAAGATAAAGCAAACAAGAAGCAAACCTTACTGATACAAATCCAATAATAGTTAACCATTAATCTATCAATTTAGCTAAAATAATAAAACTTCATTATCAAAGTAAAGTTGAACCTGATTCATGTAACACAGTAATTGTAAATTTTAATAAAAATGTAATTTATCAATGTTCGATAGGTGTGAGTGTATTAAATAAAACTAATTAAGCGTACGCATTTAAATCTCTTACCCATGGCCATGTACATTTGTACATATTCACCTTTACATAAATACACAATGATGATGAATACCAAGTAGCCCTTAGTTTAACTGTGTACCAGAGGTGTCTGTCTTTTGTATTACTGTCAACCATGGAAGATAACTTGTTGATATGATAATTGATAAGTATGATTGCTGTGTATAGGACCCACCCTGTGGTTCTTCGTGGAGTTCATTTAATAAATGGAAATCAAATTTTGTTAACATGAAACACATTTTTGCTTTACTTCACTTCATAATCAAATTCATTTCACCCAGTTATTCTGGAACTGCACTATTCCAAAATTCATTCTGCAATCTTATTCAAAACCTTCCGATTGCATTGTAAAATGTAATTATCAACGAATATGCACAGCTATGCCTTTAAGTCCTGATCGTTGACTGGAGATTGGTCAGATACTATAATCCCAGAGAATTTGTCTGTTGTCAGTGCTGGCTGACTGGAATATCAGTTTAAATAGGGCAAACATGTTTACTCTCTTCTGAGTTATGAACTATGAAACATGAAACCTTTGCCCATTCTCTTTGGTAGTAAAATGATCTGTGTATCTAATTCTTATCTAGCATATGAAACGAAAATAAACCTATGCTTTTTGATGGAAAAGTCACATGCAGAGCTGAAAGCTAGATTGCTACAAAATAATTATTACAATGAGTATCATCACAAACAATTATGAAGTAAAGACTGGAGGAATGCAGTTAGTCTAATGGTTAGTGAGACTTAAAGGCGATAGTACATGGACCTTTTGCTGCTTGTCTAACTGGAACCACAGAAGCCTGGAATTCTGCTGAAGTGTTCTAAGCATTCGGAAATCGTGTGTCTGTCCGATTGCCCGAGCCAAAATAATAGCGGAGAAATACAACTCATCTGGATCTGCACATGTAGAGTCCATACAGCTTTCCCATTCACGGACTTTCTGAAAATTTGTTTTACTCAGAGGTTAGATACTTCACATTGGACAAAGTCACCCTGGAATCTCATCTAATTGACATTTGAAGAACAATAACACAAGGGATAACTCAAAAGACAATATTACAAACATTTTTAATTTCATGATTCAATTTGTAACAGATTGATAAATTGAAGCATACTACAATATTTTACATAATCCAATCTGATATTATGTCACAATTAATCTTCGACGATACTTTGGGTGTGGTGGGTGGAGGAAACATGGCAAAGTCGATTCTAACTCCACTTATACAGAAAGGTAAGTGTATTTAGTATGATTGAAAAAATTCTCATCAACAATAATTTATTATCAACTACAGAATACAAACACATTAAAACAAAAACTCCTTCAATGTACAGGTCTACTGAATCCTGGGAAGATAATTGTTAGTACTAATACTGCCGGAAGCTTGGAGTATTGGAAGGAACTGGGATGCCAAACAACACTTGACAATTGTAAAAATTACTGTAATCTGCATGCTTTCATAACACTAACTTTTAAGAACTTTCAACATTATGAATGTAAGAGTTCCAATTTGTGATTTTTTCTTATTGTAGATAAGCTGGTTTGGGATTCGCATACTATTATATGGGCTGTAAAACCTCAGCTCTTTCCTGGTGTCATAAAGAAAGCTGGAGAGAATCTTAGCAAGTTCCACAAAGACGGAAAGAAACGCGGAGGAAATGAAACTCTGCACATATCAATAATGGCTGGAACCATGATGGAAGATTTTGCTAGTGCTATTGCTACCGAACTGTATGACGGAGAGCGACAACATTTTCGAACAATTAGAGTAATGCCGAACGTAGGCATGAAAGTTTGTTGCGGAGTTGCAGGTATGTGAACTCTCGTAAACTGTAGATTTTGAATAATTTTGATTACTAGCAGCAGCTTTACTACAATTAAATTATGTACTTTGATATGAGCAGTTTTTGCTTTGGATCCTACCAACCGACAAGAGAAAGACGTTCAGTTGATGTTTGACATATTTACACCCCTCGGTTTGTGCTTCGAAACTGAAGAATCTAAAATTAACGCTTACTGTGCTCTCTTTGGCTCCGGAATCGGATTTGTGAGTTTGAAATTTTAAAATTAGTGCGATAGATTAGACGTCATGCTTGTTGAATGAATATTTGCCATGTAGATGTTTCCGGTTATCGAAGCTCTTTCTGACGGTGCTGTAAAAGTAGGAATTCCTCGTGCAAATAGCTTGAAAATAGCTGCTCAGGTTTTGAAAGGTGCAGGGGAACTTATGTTGAGTGAAAACTGTCATCCAGGAACTCTCAAAGATATGGTAAATAAATTAGCACATGGATGATTTGGTCAAAAACTTATGTGTGTTATTTTATAAAGACTAATTTAACAGTTTACATACATGACTTTACTCAACAGGTGTGTTCTCCAGGAGGAACAACTATTGCTGGAATCGCTGAGTTGGAAAAAGGAGCGATTCGGTCAACCATAATAAATGCAGTAGAAGCATCAACACTTCGAGGAGAGCAACTGGGAGGTGGAAATGCTAGTAGAAAATAACTACCTTTTATAAGCCTTTTTATAATTTAGTCTCCACGTCTAGAATAATTACTATTATAACGATGTAGAAATCAATTCATCCTGATTACCAATGATTGATGGAAGTCGTATTTTTATATGTTTTAGACAAAAAGACTGTTAATAGAATTTTAGGAGTAATATTGACAAATCATTTGTTTATAATAATAACGAAATAAACAATTTTAATTTACTATATGTTCAGTTGGATTTGCATAGAAATGGCATCTTTTGAGCTTGC
>JAQGAD010002174.1:0-14768 GCA_034696625.1 Isotomurus palustris
GTGTGTGTGTGTGTGTGTGTGTAAAAACAATAGCGAAAGGGTTGCATGGTTGGGTGATTGAGACAGCCAGAGGCGTCTTCCTGCACGGCAGCTCACTCAGCAGCCTCCTCCCGCTCCCTCACAGAGATCGCACCCTCCTCCATCTCTTCTCCTCCACCACCACCACCACCACAGCCGGTACTCCGGAACTGGAGCAAAATACTTGCAACTCTCACACTTCTCGTCACTGCTTTTACCGGAACCTCTTGCTTTGTAATAATAGCTTCTTCACGTGGTGCAAGACAATAATACTAGCGTATAGCATAGACATGTAATTCATCCACTTTAACTGTGAAAGGAAGACTACTAGAATTTAAAAGGATCACGGTTGGAATTCCAGACTTCCAGAGACATGTTGAGGAGTTTAGTTTCGTAGTTGGGAGTGGAGAACTTCGTCAGCGTAAAGGTTGCAGTTGGACCTGGAGCAGCTGTTTTCTGGAAAGAGATATAGGCAGGCACATTTTTGTAGAAAAGTGCACTAGAAAAGTGCAAGTCGCAAGTGGATTAAGTAAGTAAAGACAAAATAGACGGTTAGTGAGGGCTGCAGGTGAGAATAAGCTGAGGATGGCTCCTCAGACGAGGTCCAAGTCGAAGGCTTCGGCGAAAGAGAGGCAACAACATGAGAGTTCGGTCGAAGGAAGTGGAGGGGAGAGTTTTACGCTGAGCCAGGCCAACGCTCAAGTGACGCAGTTCTGGAAGAAGTACGTCAATGTGGCTTATGGGAAGAAAGTCCTTCTGGATCCGGAGTACACTTGGATCGTGGCCTCCTTCCTGTTTTGCTGCGAAGTGTTCATTAATATTTTTATTATTCTGGGGAGACAATGTAAGTATCATGCGTCTACGCTTGGACTTTCATTGTTCGCTGTGTCTACAATAAGATGCTTATTGTTTGATTTGCAGATACAGAGATCGACTGGGTAGCTTATATGCAAGAAGTGGAAGGGTTTCTAAATGGGACATTAGACTATCAGTATCTGAAGGGAGACACTGGACCCTTAGTGTACCCTGCCGGTTTTGTGTACATCTTTTCTCTCTTCTACTATGCAACGGATCATGGGACTAATATCGGAACAGCACAATGGATTTTCGCTGGTCTGTATCTGGCCTTGGTGTATCAAGTATTCAAAATGTATACCAGGTCTAGGAAGGTATAATATTAATTAATTTATTAGCTTGGTCATGAAATTGTAGAGTCGAGGTAATACTATATACTTTTTGTCGTTTTTGTTCTGCTCAGGTTCCGCCGTATGCCTTGCTGTTTCTGACATTCACGTCCTACAGAATACACTCGATCTTTGTACTGAGGCTGTTCAATGATCCTGTTGCTATCTTCTTGGCTTACTTTGCAATAAATCAGTTCCTTGAAGGAAGGTGGACTTTGGGAAGCTTGTCGTACAGGTACATGCAAACTATGACAAATGATTCGAAGTGCTGTGCGTACGAGATTGTGTTGAATTTTTGAGGAATTAAGATAGATCTTAGCTGAGTTAGCTGCGTGTCAGCAAAAAGCCAGATTTGTTAACAACATACTAAACGGTGCTTTTGATCAATTTACAGCTTGGCCGTATCAATAAAGATGAATGTGCTGCTGTATGCTCCGGCACTATTGATAGTCTACCTGACGCAGCTTAGTTTATTTGATACGATTGTGCAGCTAGCCGTTTGTGGAAGTCTTCAAGTAAGAAATCCATTCGTCAAACAATTTCAAAAAGTTGAAGTACTGGGACTTGGGTCTCCAGCCTCTAGTATGGTATTTTTAACGTTTTAGCTGGTTCTTGCACTGCCGTTTCTACTAGTCAACCCATGGTCCTACATTTCAAGATCGTTTGATATTGGACGCGTATTTCTATTTGAGTGGACTGTGAATTGGAAGTTTCTGCCAGAAGACGTTTTTCTCAACAGACTTTTTCACGTCGGTCTGCTTTCTGCTCACATACTCGTACTGGCAATATTTGCACCTGTATGGATTAAATATCTCCAGTCCTACGCTCAGTTTGATAAAGTAGCCAAATCACCTGATGGAAAGTATCCTATGCAAATTCGATCTCAACTTGTTCTTTTTCCCTTGGTCGTTTCCAACTTCATTGGAATCTGTTTTAGTCGTTCGCTTCATTATCAATTTTATATTTGGTACTACCACACAATTCCTTATTTGTTGTGGTCAACAAGATTGCCCGTCAAATACAAGTAAGCCTTTACTATTCATAATTATTGTCGACTGAATTTTTTATGAATTGTGTTATCTATTTGTTTATCTAGAATCGCAATATTTGGCATAATTGAAATGTGCTGGAATGTGTTCCCAGCAACGCCTTTGTCAAGTTTTGCTCTGGTGGCTTGCCACTTTCTTATACTTGGTTCCATTTGGCACTACAGTAAACCGAAGCAAGACTGGAAGGGAGCTATTGATGTGAAAAACATGAAGTCTCAGTAGTCGTCATCTTATCAAACTAGAATATAATCGGATGAATTTAACTTGGACTTTAAAACATGATTTCTCGCTCAATTATAAGATTTTAACAGATTCCCTCACTAGTTTTAATTTTTAGTCACAGGTGTGGTTGTTATTGTTGTGGTTTGATGTTTAATTGTTCAATAGTCCTTCTTAAGTGGCTTAAATGTATCATCATATTTATAAGAATAAGAATCTGTGGCCTTCTGGCAATGTGCCAATAAAGGAAAAAGTTAGAACGGGTAATCTTGCATTTCATTATCGATCTCATTCTTATTAATGTACACGCGATAAATATAAAAATGGCCAAAATACTCCTATCGCTTTTGATCTCCCAAATCTTCAATCAAATCTTCATCCACCTGAAACAAACAAAAACAGATTAAAAGTATTCCATGAAAATGAGAAAGAATTTCAGGTTCTTTGTTCCTACCTCCGGCCACTTTTCAGGAAGAACATCAAACAAGTCATCCTTCACATCACCCTGGATAACGATTTCATCATCACCCGTAACTGAAGATGAGCATGCGAACCTCGACGAGAAGAACTTGGCAGCTGCCTTAAGATCGATTCCAAAAGTACCCAGGCCCGTTACAACGGTAACTGACTTCCTCTTTCCTCGAGGGGCTCGAGACAAGCAGATCTTCTTAGGTCCCGTCTTGCCTCCTGGTTTTTTAGCGTGAACAAGTCCCTTTCCTCCTCGTTTCTGTCGTCCCTTCTTCTCCTCCTCCCCGCCGCCACCCCCACCTATAGACAACTGCACCCCACCCACAACATTAGTTGACTTGAGTAAACTTATGCAGTATTTGTTTTAAATTCGAATGTCCCCTTACCCCTTCCATTCCAGAAGGAAGGTTGGCTTCTAGCCATTTCCGACAGTTTTCTGCGTCAGGGTAGTACTCACAGTACTCTGGGGGGAGGCCACAGTTGCCGCAGTAAATGACGTGTAACGGGTACGACACCGGCTCCTCTGGTACAGCCGTATCCTCTTCGACATTCGACACATCATCAGTCTGTCCTGCTGGTGGAGACGTTTCCTCCACCTTAGACACTACGTCTGTCTCTGCGTCCATGTTGACGTCGACACTCTTCAGTATCCTCCGCGTAGATCTGCAACAATCATATTTTCCACAATTTTAGAGTTTCATTTATATTTACGAATTACGACACCTGTCAGCTTCTAACACTTTCGTAGTTGGAAATATTTCAACATTAACCTCACCTTATTCACGAAGTTTGGAGCCAACACGCCGATTCGACTAAATGAGGATCCTCGTTTCCTGATTACAACTACAAATCTGCAGGATTTGACTAATAAATAGAGTTAAAGTTTAAAATCCAGCTACTACGCGAATAATAATGTATTCGTTGCGGTAGTCCCGTATGCTGGATTTGATGTTGAATCTCCCAGCATGAAATCTTTCACTCCCCCAAAACACACACTCCGCATTTGGGCAGCTTGATCACTTTGTCTCACTAAGCGTACCTGAATTCGTCAAATGAGACGAAAATAAAAATGAAAAACTTATCTGTGAACGCATTTGCCTATTATCACTGCACTAATAAATTTTAATTATTGCTGTCATCAACAATTAAAAATACGTTGATCCAGATCCTGACAGCTGAATTAATTGTAATAAAGTAATAATACTAGATTGGATTGCAGATTGCGTTTGCATTTCAGAAGCTGCTGAATGTGACTTTTACTTTATTTACGAGTTATGAAACAATAATAGTATGCAATCTTTATTTGTCTAAGAGCCAAAATATCACCGACAGGGTACTCCATATTTTGGTGTATTTATTACATTGATAAGATAAAGAAACTACTCTTTAAAAGATGCGATGAAACAAGATCGTAATATGCACTTGTTCATTTGTATTTTGTTCTGGCGTGGGTTACATGCACGCTTCATATCTTCCAGAAATTCAAATCTTGCAATATTTGCGTTATTTCGTTTTACGCAGATATCAGTCATCCCTTCAACGAACCACGGACAATGTTGTTTCTACTGTTACTTTTAGTATCTGCGTTTCAGTATAGTTCTGCTGCAAAAAACTTGACTTCCCCAATAGTGACGAATTGGGGGACATGGGGTCCTTTTGAAACATGTCCTGAGGGAACGAAAGTGATAGGAGTTCAGCTGAAAACTGAACCCTGGGACTACTGGAACAGTCTTTGGGATGATACTTGTCTGAATGCCATTCGATTTTACTGTGGTCATCCTGGTTCACCTAACATTGCACGGATCATTTCAAGCGCTGAGGGGGACTGGGGCACGTGGGGTCAAGTTCATTACTGCAATGGACTTGGCTACGCCACAGGATTCATGCTTGCTATTGAAGAAGAATACACTCCCACGATGGATGAGACTGCAACCAACAACATGAGAATCCTTTGTGCCGGAAGTGAAAGTGGATTCATCCAACTTGACGGAGAACAATGGGGCGAGTGGACTAATCCTCGAATGTGCGACCCCAACCAGTACTTTTGCGGATTACAAACTCAAGTTGAAAGGTCACAGGGATTTTGTAAGTAGAGCTATAATAATACTGAAGTTTTATTCTGGAGATTCATAAATCAGTGTATGAAATGGTTTGCAGTTGGTGATGACACAGCATTGAACAATATTCGAGTGCTATGCTGTCCTTAGCAAAAATGAATATGGAACAAAAGCTTTTGTCTGAAATTAGGCTGTATATACGTATAAGCAGGTTCATTTATTAATGGGCTACATTCATCGACTACTTCATGTTTGTTTAAGAATAAATTCGTATGCTCTGAAAAGTTCGGGTTCTGACTATTTTACATAGTTGAAGGGATTCCTGCTGTTTAACTTTACAATTGTTACTGCAGCTTTTTTAAACCTTTCTTGTTGTTTTTTGTTCGTTTCAACAACCGGGTGTTCCTCAGCAAGGTGTTTGTCGTAAAAAGACACCACATGTCTGCGCATTTTAGTTACGAACCGCTGCACTTCGTTTTTAGTGTAGACCTGGAATTTATATCGCTTGGTTATGTGTTCCACTCCAAAGACCACGGCCGAGAGAGTACATCCGAAAACCAAGAAAATGAAGGCCCCTTGAAGGATCTTTAAATCCAATTTAACATGAGACAGTTTTTGACGCAAACGGAATTTGTTTCCTTTCACTTGTTTGTCTTGATGGTTGAATAAGGAATACCAAAAATCAATTAAACCAGACGAGCCAAGTCTGGACAGCGCCGTGTCTATCTTCTCCTTATACGAAGTTTTAGGTTTCATTGCAAATCCGTAGCCGTTCAGGAAAAGTCTTTCTCTAATTATCTTCAAGTGGCTTGGAGAAATATTCTTTGCTTTCCAATTGAAACTTTTTACTGCGGATTCGTCCATTATATACGCCACCAATTTGACGGAGTTAGTATTCTTGACAAGACGCTTTTTTATCATTAGAAACAGTTTCAATGTTTTCTCCTGATCATCCGTTAGATTGCTTTGGATGTTACCACTTGTTCTACTAAATACTTCATCAGGGTTTTCCGTCAAGTCAGGAATTGAGGCAATCAGTTCGAAAACTGAACCCTGGTTATTTTCAAGCTTAAAGTAATACCCGAAGTCAATTAAATCTTTGAGAGATTCAGGTTCCCTGGACCGTACAGGGTTGATTAATGAAGTAATGAGAGACGTGCTATACAAAGTGGTTATGATAAGTGAAGAAAACCACCATAAAATCAAAAGTAACTTTAGGAGTCGTCTCGGGTTGTTCGTAATCTGAGATGAAGTCAAAGGCTGACCAAGTAACGGTTGCAAAGTCATTTCCAGAGCCTCGAAAATTCTTACCAGGACTGGTTTCTTGCGATAAAAGAACTTCTTGTTGATGTAAAAGCTGAGAGACAAGGACTTGGGACTTACAAAACTTCCTCCAGGCAGAGAGCTCCTGTTGATTATTATTTTAAACAGTATGGAGATGATTGCCATGATTAATAAGATGAGGGGCCAAACTTCTGGTTCAAAAGCAAGCCAAATTCCCAGAACGAAGATGTTGTTGGACTTTTCCACAACAAAAACTGGAAAAATATCACAATATTAGATGTACAATAGGGCTTGGTTAAAACAGGCTCGGACTGTATGTCATACCTATCGGTTCAGTTGCAAACACTCGCGAGAAGTCAATCAATGCGACTCTCTCCGACATGACGCTGATCCCTCCAACAGCGAAGTCAACTTTACCTTCCTGCAATACAGAGATCATTCTGCTAATGTTGGCAACGGACTTTCCATTGTTTCTCTGTTGGTCATCCTTCGGCCCAAGAGGGGTCAAGGTGAAGTCAATCTGCATAGATCTTCCCATCTGCGAAAGAATCTCCCATTCGACCCCTGCGTAGTTCCGTTCGACACTTACGTCAGATATGCATTCGAAATGAGGTGGATTATTGAAGTATCCGATCTTAATCTCAGAGTAATTAAATGAAGAAGCTTTCTGGAAATGTTCAAACTGTTCGAAGAAAACAAATTGGGTCCTATTTCTTTGCCATGACCCAAGCAACGCTTGGTGCAATTTTGTCTGTGCTCCGCAAAATTCACACTTCGTATACACGTCCATTATCGCTTCAGGTGTGTTAGATATCTCACGAATTCCTATCCACAACATTGTTCCCGTTTGCTGTAAAATTTCTGCTTGTGGTACAGTTATTTCGAAGTCATTTGCTGATCTCTCTAAGAGGAGTTCTTCTGATTTGGGCATGTAAGATAAGTAGATTATCTGATCAGAATGTGTGAAGAATTTGGGGAAGCTTGAATACACCAATTGTAGATTCAGATCACTTGGTTCGATTTTAAGTGTGGATGTCTCTGGGCAAACTAAATTGAGATATGTTCTGTTTCACGGTGGGAAATGACTAGTTAAATAATTATCAATACTAACTTTCTAACTTACCAATATCTGCTTCAATGACTTCCCCGAAGACTGTAAAGTTGCTACCGACTGTATCTTCCTGACTGTAGACTGTAACTTCCTCCGCTGTAACTGGTTGAACCAGGTCACATACAAATATTAGGGAACATGGTCTTCTGTCCCAAGCTAGAAACTTTGTCCACTGCCTTTTAATTTCTTCAGGGAAAGGCGAGGGACCAGTAAATGACACAATTGTGATAGGTGGTGCCCATAAGCTTAAGGACATTAAGGAGAGGCCTATAAAATCTTGACATTCATTGGACACAACAAATACATTTCCGTCACATTTCGACTGTACAGTTGTTTCTACGAGTAGTGAGAGTATATCTTTGGCCAGTTCCAAGTCAGCAGGCTTCGTGAAACCAGCGTCTGCATCTTCGAATGAAACAGACTTTGCAACCAAACTCATTGCAATAACCATGCATATTTGAAGAAAAGTTTTAGAGCTTTCCATTTTGATAAGTAGCAAATCAACCTCTGGATGTGTCTTGCTCTTGCTGTGCCGAAAGTGAAATCGAGACTGAACGAAGTTCTACCCTTTTGTAGAATAGAACGATTTCAAGAAATGTTGCACTTTCTACGAACCACTCCAATGGTGGGTGAGAGCGAGTAGTAGGAAAATACTTTTGACACTTTATTTGCCTTTCTCATGCATTTAATCCACTTAAGTAGCAATTGTACGGTATACTTAGCTTCCAGAAGCAACAACATTAACATCGAAATACATTTAAAAGCCAATTTTAAATAAGCAATTGTAGAACAATTGACGAGAACAATAAATCGTAGAAAACATTGAAGAAACCACGAAAACACTATTTCCGTGTTCAACTCTATTAGAAGGAGCAGGTCACAAATTCTTTAAAGTAATATAGTACAGAAGACAATCAACTTTACAGACATATTTTTTTAAACCATTAGACTTGGAAGCACATTCTGGCATCTCAGATACATTTTAATTTAATCTAAATCTAAACGATTACTTACCTCTGGTCATTGTAAATTCGTTTCCTGAACAGAATTCATACAATAGACTATCAATTATCAACCGTGGTTAAATAAGCTAAGTATACAATAAGTTCAGTTGTCAGTCACAGCGTCTCTAAAAATACAATTGAGTAATGCAGGTTTCCACACGGCCTACTAATGAAATTAAAGGTATCGATTTAAACCATCCAATCTCTCTGCGGGAGGTGAGGGGGGAGAATCAGGACTCGTTCCACCTGACTTTCTCTCCGTCTCGAAATCTCCACCGTCTCCGATGCTCTCAGTTTTCCTCGTCCTCCTGAAGATATTCTGAGTTCGACCTCTGGAGTTTGTTCGAATTCGTCGAATTTCGTCATCACTCGCTTCATCGAATGAAAAAGACAGAGAGATTCTGCTTGGTCTGGTTGGACTTGTAGGCGATGGGGATCGTCTCAGTGAAAGTTTCTTCTCGATCCATTGCAACATGAGGAGGACTTCTTCATACGATCTGAGTCTGTAGTTTGCTCCTGTGCGAGTAGAACTTGTGGAAGACACTTTGAATGTGCATGCGATTCCACTCAGAGCTTGAATAGCTTCCTCATCGCTTGTGTCATCTCCGCAGTAAATTACCCGAACTCTGTCTGTCCAATCAACTCCGTAGGTTGTGCGGAGAATGTGGATTGATGCCCGGCCTCTGTTCCATTTCACTTCCGGCTTAGCTTCCAACGCCATAGGAGCCTTGTGGGGCTGGAAACCGTGTTCCAAGAAGATCTCAGTAGCTCGTGAGAGAAAAGCGTCTCTCAGATTTCGAGGGACTTCTCTGTAATGGAATGTCAATAGTGCCCCTTTGTTCTCGACCCAAGCTCCTTCCTTGCAAACCTCGTTTTGTAAAGCTTGCAAAAGATGAGCAATTCTTTCTTCATGTTCCGATGTAATCGGGTGTAAGTACTTTGTTCCATCCGGACTCAGGATCTCCAACCCGTGAGATGCTGCGTAAGTGATTCCTGGGATGTTAATTATCTCTCGAAGATTTGTGAGGCTTCTGCCAGAAATAATGCAGATACTGACATCCTGAGAATACTTGGCTAATCGTCGCAAAACATTTCTGGTTTCTTCGGGCATTTGAGCCAACTCAGGTTTCTGGGCGATGGGGGCCAAAGTGCCGTCGTAATCTAAGATGAGACTCAACTTCGACTTGTCGTTTTCTTCAACATCAACATAATCGGAGAGATAATAGTCAAAGTCATCCATAGACAATGGAGCCATTTTAGTGTTGTTTGCGTTGGAATTCAAATCGCAAGGTAACAATCCCATCGCCCTGAGGAAAATGTTCAGCCAATTGTTAACGTCCATGGCTTTTTCTCGCCTTTGAAGTTGCTTCATTCGGAGGAGTCTTTCATCAAAAGGCATTTGTAAAGCTCGGTGAAGCTTATCAGCCACATCCTCTAATTCATACGGATTGACTATCAGGGCTTCTTGCATCATACCTGGAAATCAAACCAGTTCTAATCAGTTTTGTTCTTTGTGACCCTGTCTCGTATTATTTAGGGTAAAAACTGGAGTGGCCTAGTTCTCTCGTGAATATTACACAAGATTACATTCACAGAATTCCTCGTTGTAAGCATATTCTGTAAACTGAAACCTTCATTGGGTTCAATCTCAGTTTTCCGAGAATATTATCAAATTTCCAAGAAGATTAAAGGTTATAAACAGTTTTACGATACAATGAGAGTCTAATCCGACACAAATACCCAACACCTATCGCGTTATTCCTGCACAAGGTCACTCTTAATTCTAATATTATGTTGTCAGAAGACTGATTTTAAGGGTGGTTTAAAAACAAATCATGTTTGTTCATTATTCGTACCTCCAGCACCGGCAAAAGGAGAAAGCATCAACACCCCTGGGTCACTCAGGTCTTGACACGCAACGAATTCTTTTGCAACTAAGTTCATTCCATCCTGAAATTAAAATTGGTTCATTAAAGTCTCAATTTCCCGGAAAGATTTTTTTTCTTATTTTGAAAGCGAATGTCTCTTACTCTAAGCGGGGTCACCAATGCCACTGCAGCGTCTCTGTAAAATGCTGCAAGTTGTTCTTGAGATATACAGCCGTAAATGTAGCGTATCGGGCTCCAATTTGGCTTAGAAAATCTGCCATTAATTCGCCCAATTAGCTGATCCATTTCCTCCTTCAAGGCTTGATACTCCTTCACATCAGTTCGAGATGGAACAGCAACCTGTTGTGTAAAGCACGTTATGTTTTTAACGTTCTTTTCTTGAAATGTATGGCTTGCCCTGGCTGGGTATTTGAGCAACATAATGAATAGCATAATTAAAAGCGTACTTGAAAGAAAATGCATTTCTCCAGGTACTCCGGGTGCTTCTCCAGCAACCTCTCAAAAGCTTTGACTCGGTTGACAAGTCCTTTGGTGTAGTCAAGTCTGTCAACTCCCAAAATGATTTGTTGATCTTTCTCCTTCAAGACTTTTGTAGCAACTCTCCCCATCTCCGCAAATTGGTCATAAGGAATTCCAATAGGCAACGACTTGACATGAATTGTTCTGCCATCAAGTTCGCACAAGAAATTGGCCCGATCAACACGACAGCCTAAACGTCGCTGGCAGCAGTCCAGGAAATTCAGACAGTAGTCATCTATGTGGAAACCAACTAGGTCGCACCCTACAAAAGAGATTAACCAAGTCATCAATGCGAAGTTGTTTACTCGATGAAAATAAAAATCAGTTCGAAAACAAGTGGAAATAGACAGAACGAGGAAAATGAGAAAATATGTAGACAGTTGGTCCTTGAAGACTCACAAATGATGTGTGTTGTCTGAGTTCATCTCATATGGTTTTTAAACTGATAGCAAGTTTCAAGGTAAAGCGTGTGTGGCTGGTGTGTTAAAGTAACAACAATAAAGTGTGATATTATTCTCTCTGCTCCTGTACACCCGATATTTTCACACAACCCATTATGCAGATGACATTGAATTTAGTCACTCGTGTAAGCTGAAAGAATTCGGGATATTGTACTAACGAGTGAGAGAAGGGAAATAATGCATTCAATTGATTGTGTCAGCCTGCACCCACACACGTGGGACAACATAATTTAATCCTTTGGAAATGAAGTTTATGCATTTAGGATAGCACCCAATGTTACTCATGTGTAAACAACATAATTTAAAAGGGAATGTACTTGAAAGCTTAAAATAAAAATCTTACCGAGGATTCCTTCAAGAATCTCATCATCCCAAGGAAAAAGTCTCATAATGTCCCATGCAGGGAAAGGTATGTGCATGAAGAAGCTGAGCTTGCATCGCAGGCCTTCTTCTTCAGCAACCTGTAAGCATCAATAGAACGCAACATAAGTATCCATTTGACAACGAATAAATTACCCATGTTAATATTAGAATCTGGACCCAACTGGCATATCGGGCTTATTTATTAACTAATTAGCAATGGTTCTAAAGCTAAAGCTAATGGGGTGATCTCAGCAGGCATTTAAAAGTCTCAAGAGACATGACCGTAAAGTATCTCGGGTATTTCCACATACAGAGAGACACGAGTAAAAACTTTTCCTTGCACGCACAGAGAGAGTGCAAATAATGTGAGTCATTCATGATAAACAGGGAAGTAAAAACAGGGAAAGCGGGTTGTCTCTCTCTACTCTCTACCTACACGGAAATTGTGTGTCAGTCAGATACGTATAGCTGACATGATCTCCCATGCTGACAGATCGTGAGAGGAAGTGTTCCCGTGTCTGTTATTTCTGCAAGTACTTGGACTTTGTCCTCGTGCAAAAGTGTTTTGCATTTTTGGTCTGAATTACACAAAAAGAACTGTTTGTACTCGTGCAAAGCTGCAAGGCAATGGATTAGAGGCTAGAGGACAAAAACGAGTACTTTCGCCAGCTAATGTTTGGATGATAAGAGAATTCTATCTGTCCATGTATACTTACTCCATACGTTGGATAATAATTTGATTGTATCTGCACTGACTCACAAGCACATCATGCACCCATTGAATGAATTCGATCATGAGTTTATATCATGAGTTTCATTTCTAGGCTTAAAAATTTGGCATCCAAAGTTCGAAGTTTTTTGTTTCAGATAAAATCTGCATAGTGTGTCAAATAATTGTGTTAAAAAGTACGAAACAAATGTTAGGAAAGTGTAATGTGTTTAGAGATGTGACGGTTTGAGTGCAACTAGGAAGATAGAACTTCAAAATTAAATGGCTAAAATGACTTGGTAAAAGAAGCTTATAAGTGTATAATAAGTGTGAAGTAATGAGATGATTAGTGTCGAAAACATCATTCGATGGACTTATCCTCGACCTTTCCCCATGAACCTTTACTACTTCACTCTGACTATGAATGCGAGTATTATGCTTGTTCCTATTCTCATCATGTACGTAATCAATGAGCTTATCCGTGGATGAGATCTCCTATCTACAATTCATAAGCGTCAAATCAAATCAAGTTAAAATGAATTGATTCCCACCTTTCGTACGATGCTTGCAGATAACATCAACTGGTAATCGTGAATCCAAACAAGTGGAACGACGTCAGTTTGCCCTTCTTCATCCAGTTTAACCAGACATCGTCTCAAAGCTCGGATGGTTTTATCCGCAAAAATCTCATTAACTTTTTTGTATGCGTCGTATGTTTCGCTGGAGAAAACAGCTCGATCCGGCATGGAATGGTAAAGTGGCCAAAATGTTCCATTGCAGCAACCGTTGTAGTAGCGATCAAAGAGAGTTGGCTCAATCACCACGCATTCCACTTGTTCCGAAAGGAGACCTGCTGTGGGTGACTTGTCATCGGGATACGACTCCGGAACAGCTTCATCGTCTTTCAATTGGATTCCTGGCCATCCAACCCAAATTCCTTTGCATTCAATGCAAACTGGAGCCACTGCTGTGACAAGTCCTCCAGCACTACAAACAGTACGAATCATTCTTTTGTTGCCTTCTTCCAGAGATTTAGTTTACTTACCACTGCTTCCTCTCTAGGCTCCCATCAGATTTTCGGTTGAGAATGAATGGAAGACGGTTAGAAACAACTATCATGGGCGACGAGAGACGTGATTTCATTGTGTCAAACTGATTGGTCTAGCTGTTTCAGGTGAGAGACAAAAGTAAAGGTGGTGAAAGTTAATGTACGTCTGTTAGTTATTAAAATCTCAAGTTTCTACTAATGTAATATATTCATGGATGAAAGGATGAGTACTTTAGATTTGGATAATAACTGCTTTTGATTCCTATACATTCGAATACAAGTGAATGTAATTAAGTGTTTAAAATGTGTGAAGTGTGAAGAAAGCACAGAGCTTAGACTGTTAGGAGATGTAGTCTAGCAAGCGACTGCCTTCGTTGCGTTTCTCTCTGCCCTTTATATCTCTGCTTGTCCAGCCAAGTTGAGCTGCTCGTGTTTTCCTTATCGCATAGTCTACATAGCTTGTACTGTACAAAACTATCCCACTCTTCTTACTACTTTGCACTTTGACTCAGCTTCTGTTTTATGCTTGCTATGTGGTGATATGGAATAGAAGAACTGCGAAATCGAGATCATGATATCGCAAAGTGATTTGGTCTTAATTCACACTACATAAGTTTTATTGTTGTTCTAACTTAATGCTGACATTGACTCTGGTTTTCACGCTTAGTACTTGTGACCTACCTTAATATTATATAGGCTCTGCATTTCTGAGATGGTCAAACGTGTCTGGGGCAGTTCAGGTAGTAAATAGTTACACCAGCCTGTGCGAAACTATTTTAAAGTAGAAATAGAGTTGTTGTTTCGTAAAAAACAAAAGCAAATAAAGATTTAAAAAGATTAAGCGAATATTATGACTGCTGAACAAAGATCAATGATAGTAAGAGTGAATCAGTTATGTAGTTAACAGCATCAGTAGATATGAATGAACTAACAATGAGCGTATCTGCCAGTCAATCAACTTTTATGAAGTGTGGTTTTATAATTTGGGCATGAGTAAATAGTTCGGAAGTTATGTTTTTCTGTCCTGAAAATAATCTGCACACGGTGCACACGCATTTCGCGTTCAAGTATTTGTTTGTTTCATTGGTGTTTTTGGTATCTTTTGTATGGGAAAAAGTACAAGGCAGACAGAGTTGTTCTTTTGGCAATCAGTTAACTGTGTTGTCCTAAAGTTGAGAATCAGTTAACACAAATCAGGTTGGCGTTTGACTTGTTGTTCTCGGTTAGAGTTTTGTACCTAAACTAAAACACACGCAGTCCCTGCGTGCAGTGTATAAATAAAGTTTGTGAATCCGTGCTATTCTCTTTCAATATCCGGCCGTGAGAAAGTGCAAAGCAAGACACAGTTGAGTTAGCGTGGCTTTTTCTGAAACTTTCCCATGTGA
>JAQGAD010002175.1:0-14767 GCA_034696625.1 Isotomurus palustris
TGTATCTGACTGTTACTGAAACTTTATATGCCTATTATTGCAAAGTAATCAAAAATAGTTATAGAGAAATTTAAGTTCGTAAACACATTGTACAGGCAGAATAGTATATAACATTGCAAATTGCCATTTACCATTTATTTATTTATTTATTTAGCCTAACGATTGAAGTGTCATTACACTTAAGTTAGTCTCGCGTTCCCGATACATTTGGTGAAATAGTTTATAAGTGCGGTTCAAAATCAATTACCATCAATACTTGAAGTCGACTGTTGGACCAATTTTAACTAACAACACACTTATTCGCAAGAGATGTTTAGACTATCTGCATTGAATGTACTAAAAACAAAATTGTCAAATTCTTACTTTACGTGCTATATCGTGGAATTCAGCAAGCTAACAATACATATCTCAATCTTGATGCACGGACCTGCCCTAGATGTCCAAATTTTGGACTCCAAAACTCTTACTCCACACCGTTCACACAATGTAGCACTCACTGCACCACTTAGTAAACTCGTGTTGAGACAATAAATTGTAACCCTGATTCAATCCAATTAAGTAATTAATAACTCAAATTCAAATCACGATGAGTAATATGGCTTTCACCTTAGTCAATGTAGCAGCTTCTTTATTGTTGAAAGTCAAGCAGGGCCAAGGAAATCATGGACTTGAGCTGTAGTTGTATTAACTCATTTTTGATTTACGAGAGGTTTCTGACTTGTGACAGAGTCAATACTAAAAAGTAAATTGTGGAATATTTCAACTTGAACCAGATCGATGCGAACCAATGCTTAACGTGACGAATAAAATGGATATTATTTCATTCAACAGAACACTTTCACCTTATACCTTACGCCTTGCGAGGACAAATATATCACGCAAATACTGACATTGGAATTTGATAGCTTATTAGTCTGGAAGTTCGAAATCAATGTTATCACAACCTCTACCTTACTATAACATGAAGATAAAGTCAAAACCTGATTGCATTGGACATTGTGTCAAGAATCGCCGCAGTTTGTTTACAAGATATGAGGAAATCGATTAAATACACGCTTGCTTCTTCGTACATGGAAGGCCATTATCATTTAAATTGCTTCGAGATGCAAGTCTGAGCTCTCAAGCCAAGTACCTCACTTCTTACGCATTTGAGTTTGATTTTAATTTACATTCACATAATCTAGTCTGACAAGTTATCAATCAATATATATTCCAAATGCCACGACGATTAAGCAAAACACCATTACAACACGCTTCAAAAGTCAAAACTTACAGAACTTTTTTTGCATCAATTTTATTTATCGTTATAAATACAAGATATGATATTATATTACAGTATGCTTTAGTCTTACCTTCCAATGAATTGAATCAATTATGAGTAGAGTGTGTCACTCATCCAAAATCACACACCCATTGGCCAGTGTTTTACTTGGAGTCTCACTCTCGTTATTTAGTATATAGACACACGAAAATGATAGGTTTTGGTTGATTTGCAGATATAATCCAGTCTTGATTTTTGTCTGTCTTTTCATTTATTTTGTAGCAGCAAAATGTGGCTTGTATTCAATGTACGACTTAAAATTCATTTGGATTTCGAGTCAGGATATCTGCGAATATCAAGGATAATAAAAGAGATGAGAAAAGGAACTTCGTACTTCTGACATTAAATAATTTAACTAGAGCATAAAACAAGGATGGCTGCGTGTGACTTTATGCACCGAATGTATCCACATGTAATGCGACAGCGTGACAGAGTTCAGGCTAATTAATAATTGATCTTGGAATCAAAAGACACCTGTGCCCGCAATGACGTCAACGAGTGAAACATTTTAAAAATAACCGTGACCTTGAATACTAAATCGTAAGATCTCTTGGATGAACAGATTCCATGGGAAATGAAATTGCTTTGCGTTTCACACTTACTTAGAGACAGCAGAGCCAACGTGTATACAGCTTCCGATACTTTACACAAATACACGTTCACAAAAGAAGAAAAACAGATCTGGTAAAAGTAATCGCACGAGTTTTGTGTGGCCCTGCCATACAGACACGTAAATACTAAAGGAAAGACAAGAGTAATAGTAATGGAGTGAAAGACAAAAATTGTTCAATTACTGATGTCCCAGAAGGAGAGAAAGTTTAGTTGTGCAGGCACAGAGTTGTAAAGTAAAAGGTTTATATATGTCCCCTCATCTTCACTCTTCACTCACAAAGTCAGATGGAAAATACCCAGAAGACTTGTCTTCTTCTCTATTAACCACAAGGAGACATGAGAACATAAGTTGTCGAAGTAATAATTCGATCATCACGGTTCAATGACGAAGAAAATGGAGTGGCTAATCCTATTTTATGACAACTTTCTTTACAACTATTTCTCTTCCTTGGACATAATCACATTTTAGTGTGTAGTTTCTGTAGGAAAGGCTGACACATTTTGATCTTTCATTCAACGGGTTTATTTAACAGTGTTGACAATGCAATCATGTGAACTGAGCGAGAATGTTGAAATAGAAATTAAGCCCTGTTAGCGTTCGTCAAGGACTAGGCTGCAATGTACAGCTGTACTAAAAGAATACACAGAAACGAATAAGCATTTATGAACACATTAAGAAACGAATGTGGAATGTGTCATTAAGTGGAATGAGATCGATTTATATGTGAATCATTTCTTTCGAGCAAAACGAGTAAAAAAACTGCTGAGTCTCAACAGAAGTATCTGTGCCTTCCATAACACAGTTCTGTGTTAAACGGACATTCTATTGCAAAAGCACGACTTGTTCACGTGCAAATTTGCACCCACAGACGTCTATATAGGAGGAATAATAGGAATAATGCTGCAGTGCTCTAATTCCCTGAGAAAAGTAGGAGAAAGAAAATCTTATGCTAAGACTAGAAGACTGCTTGTGATATGCATGTGTCAGTCTTCGTAATGCCTAAAATAGGTGGTACATAGACGATAGAAGAAAGAATCGTAGAAAAAGTGCCAACCAACTAACTACCAACATACGATCAATATTTGAGCAAGAGAGAAAGGTTTAGTAGTAGAGTGTAGTGTTACCTTCGTATGGAGTTGTACACCTTGCCCCTTAATTTGAGTTGCGTTGCGAGTATGAAGTGAGACGTCTGTATAAAATTTGGCTTTAACTGGTTACCCAGAAGTCTCACGAGCTTATAGTTGTTTTAAATAAAGAAAGAATAAAACGGAGATAGTGCTACAAGTAGGAAATGAAATAGAAGGCTGTAAAGATTGATTCGAACTTGAAAAGTCAATGTAGTTTGTTCTAGTTCCTTCCATTGTCCTTCCTTAAGAGATAAGGAATGACGACTACAGCTGAGCATTTCCCGATTGCGAATTTTGTTCCCCGAGTGTACAGGAAAGGAAGAGAGAAGTCGTACTTGGTATAACGGAGATAGCACGGAAAGGTGGACGAATTTAGCGCATTCGCAAACTATATCGCAAAGATCGACTTTACTTGGTGCAAATATTATTTTAGTGTGCAGGAGAACACTTTCTACTTACTTTCCTCCCGTGTAGACGACAAGAGTTCTATTGAGTTAGGGCATTTCTCTCCGTACGTACGTGTAGTCTTTCCTGGCACAAAAGAGATGTTTTTAGTTTCAGCTAAATGAATCATGAGAGTATTTGATTTACAGGATAAAATCTGTTTATGATTGATCGCTTTTACTTGTTCCTTTATTTGATCTTTTGATGATTTCATCCATTTGCTGAATGTGCATTTAAATGTTGTGTGTTTATTGATTCTTCGTAGACCTTCAGGGGTCAAGCAATGTTAACATTTCAGAATGCAATATCCTTTTTAAAGTAATATTTAAACTGGACACATTTCCAACCGAAATGTTATCACTCACTGTCAAAATGTTTCTTCTAAATGCAAACAATTACGTTTGGACACGCGCACTGTATATCTATATGCTACGCAACTTATGAATTATACATTTTTAGATGTATGTGTGCACTGAGAGTTTGAGAGCTTATTTCAGACTTACGGAGATACTCTTTAGCTAAATTCTATGAAGCTCGTCAGATGATTCAACACAACTTCAATAGTTTTATCGAGTAAAAAATAAAACCTTGTATATGTTTTAGAATATTAGAAAATTAGATACACGTGTTATCATAATTTCAGTTCTCAACGGGAAGCCAAAAACATGTAAAATCCTCATGGATTTACAAGACAATAGGTGATATTGCTTTGCACAAGATAGATTATCATAACTACAATTGCTAGTGTCCATTGTGTAAATTTAAGTGTTATTGTCATTGTGTCATTTTATATTTCTCGGTGCTGTAAGCTGCAACAGAAAACTAATTCCTAAACCGTCTGAACGATCCTTATGATGTAACACGGAGACTGAGACATTGCATGAAAACTGTGCTTTTACATTAATATAGCATTTCCAATGCCTTTATTTAGCAATGTCAAATATTTCAACATAAATATTTAGCGCTGCAACAGACAACAGACAGAAATCTTACAGGATGTTCGGGGCTAGCTGTCTATCTTGAGGAAACATACTCAATACAAACCATAAGCAGATAATGTTAGGATATGATAAGTATTTAACTAGCTGACAGAAGAGTTGATGCTAAAAGGATTTCAAATGAGGTTAGGAGGTAAGCTCAAGAGGCTCCATGAAAGATGAGAATGATGACATGACAAATGAACTCTAAATTAGAGTGAAGAAAGTAAAAGTAATCTGTTTAAATGCAACAGTTGCAAGAAATATTCCTCTTTGGTGAACGAACACGGGAAAAGATTCATTCAGTTCAGTCTGCCCCGCATCATCGCATGCCGCATGTAAGTTCGCTGTAGTTGCTCTAAAAATAAGACGATCTTTCTATTCATTAGAAATTCGAGTTGGTTGGAGTGTAATTCGAGTTTCAATTCGATGCGACAGTGGAGAATTTAAGAATTGGAAACCCAAACTGCAATCGCACGCATAACTAGGCCGAAGAAATCAAGTATGTGTGTCCTGTGGGAGGTAACGAGTAGGCCATAATTGTCAAAACAGACTGAAAGTTTATTTTAAAATTGGGCTGCACTCAAAATATCAGTAAACTTTGAACGTACATTTTCGTTGCGTTAACGAGTTTTCCTACACAGACTCATCTTTGTTTTAATTTATTCACAGACTAATTAATTGTATGACGATTAATTACACAGATCTCCTGAACTAGAAAAAGACAGAGGAAACCGATTCATTGGCATTAATGAAGATGAAACATTTAATTTTACATGCGAAACAGATCACACATTAATTTGAATTGAGCAGTGATTCAAACACGAGAATACAAGAGTTGGTTTTTCTGTGTGATCTACACTTTTCTTCTTGTAGTCAATGTAGGGTGATTGGAAGATACAAAAATATTGAGTGAATAGCAACAGCAATAAAGATAGATATTATTTCTGCGACTTCTGCTTTTACTCATGCACGTGTATTTATATTTTACGAGTGACGATGAGGCATGTTTTTGCGTACTTGCGTAAGATATGACGGTCATTTTGCATGAGACATGATGAGTAGTTAACTATCCGTGATCCTTTAGCCTTATTACTTCATTTACTTATAAGTAGTAAGGGGATCAAGGAATTTTAATTCATAACAGGAGCCCATTCGGTATGTAATAATTGGGGATTTTCTACTGTTGCCAAACTGAGTTACAAATGATCTTTTTGTAAATTATTTTTGATTTTGATTGTACGTAATGTTAATGTAACTGATGAACAATTTTTCAACGTAAATAATGAGTTCGAGGTTACAAAGGAATGGTAAGTGCATTAAAATCATTTCAAGATAAGATGAACGAGTGTTACTTGTTATTTTTCATATAAATATGTTATTTCTGCACACGATGCGCTGGAAGTTGATAACTAAATTTTCATTGCCGTATTCAAATAAATTACTGCTGAAGAATTATCTGCATCTGAATCCATGCAAGGTGTACAGCTCAGGAAGGACAATGAAAACATGCAAACTGAAATCGATATCTGTCTGGTTATTTAATTCAAACTCACCGTGATTGAGTTTGAGGGTTGATTCGACAAAGGTTAATGATAAGGGCAATTAAGTGAGCTGTTTTGCTAATGCTTCAACTATTCGGTATCGAGATATCTTTTACTGTTTTATCTAAACTGGATGGTTTTTGATCTGCAGTCTAAGACACACCTCTCTGGCACAATCACCCGTCAACAATTATTAATTAAATACTAAATGCAATAAAATAAAAATATTACAAATTAGAGTACAATCATGCTTCGAATTACCTTAACGGGTTTCTTAATCTTGGGCTTATACTCGATACAGAGCAATGGACAATGTACAACCAAGAAGGGCCTGGTTTTTAACTGGGGGACTCATTGTGGAGTTGCAGGTGAATGAAGTTTAGTTTTGCTTGTTTTTATCTACCTACGATATCTTTATATTTTGGTTTTCAATTTATCATGAAATCCTTGTTTGATTCCCAGGTGAATCAAACTGTGGACACTACGTCAACTTCCGTACCCGACCTGATCCTTGCTTCGGAGTGAGTACGATGCATTTCCCAACAGTTTGGAAAGCTGCTGACATTGAAGACCTCGACCAGTACTTGGGAGGACTTCCTGCAGATCAAAGACCAGAATGGGTCCTAGGTTATAATGAGCCGAACTTTGCTTATGGAGGAAACACCGATAATATCATTTCGCCCCAAGATGCTGCCATAGCTTGGCGAAGGGTTATCGAGGTCAAGACCAAGTACGGCTTCAAACTTACTTCCCCTTCTCCAGTACCCTTCGATGGAGGCAAGATTAGTGTTATTATAAGATCCCTATTGGCATTACTGTAAGGGTTATTTAACATCTGTTTTGTGTAGGAATGGGCCCAGAACGATACGAATGGTATCGGCAGTGGTTTGAAACTTGCAATCAAAACGGTATCGACTGTTTAGGTAGCATCGATGCATTTGGTGTTCACTCGTATGAAGGCTGGGAAGAGTTCATCAACACTCCTGGGGAATTGCAACGAAGATTTGGAACTGATAAGCCCACTTTCTATTCCGAAGTGTGCCAGGGTCACTGGGCTGGAGCTCCTGCTCAGTTGGATTACATGAGACGACTTTATTCAGAAGGAGATGCAGCGTCGAATATTATAAAGATCTTCTGGAACACCGCAGAGCCTATTCCCGGGGATGAAAATGTGGATGGAGCTGAAATATTCACTGCCCACCAAGGCGATGAGTTAACAGGCACAATTGGGCAAATCACTCCTCTTGGCGTTTATTTCAGAGATGAAGTTAGAATTTGCTAAATAATATGAATCCGAATTAACTCCCATTTATAAAACTTGCTATGTGAATTATGTGTTACTATTATGACTTCTGATTCTGATCGTTTGAATGTATGACCTTGCATTTTATTTTCATTTTGGTGTGCTTACTGAAAGATTGAAATTCGAATTACTCGAGTTCTTGAATTTATAACTGATTTCTTAACAACCAAGTAATTATTCAGGGAACAGTCATTTTACCCTAAATTCGAATAAGTTGAAACGAATGTAAATGAGGCTCCAGTTGAGGTTGTCTGTTGCAAAGAGTAGCTTGTTTAAATCATGAAGAACTCATAGTTTCCAGTTTCCAAAACATGGAAAACAGCGTCTGAGAAGTTTTTCGTAGGGAAAACAAAGTTGTTCCGTTTCTGCTCAGCCCATCGCTTTTCCATTCCAGCGACATCAAAGTCAAAACTTATTTTGAGCTATAATTTTGCGTAACAAATTATTTTTTCAGATCCAAGGTACTATGTCTGACGATGGATGTTCCCACAACCATTTGTTGTCAGACATACCTTGATTCAGATCAGCTCGATTCCATTTTTGACGAAACAAAGTGATTGATGCTGTGTCGCACTGTACCCCAAGACACTACAAGTTTGAATTGAGCGCTCCAAAGATCCAAATGTAGCACCAAAGTATGTTTGACACAAACGCAGAGTTCTTGTTGATGTTATAAATACCTTCTTCATTTATCTCCGTCGGTAGGAGTGTTTCGAACTCATAATTGTTTTTAATTACAGATTAAATTATTTAACTATTTGGATATCAGTCTTTGCTTCTAGTGTAAATATTAAAATATATACCATCTCAGAGGCTACAGATTTCTTTTATTGTTGAAACTGGTGTGGAGTGGGAGTAGAGTTGAGTGATGTACAATTATAATTATTTAGTGTAAACTGTACACTTATAAAGTTTAAAGTTTAAAGTGAACCGGAAAAACAGAGGAAAGAAATCGTTAAAGCTGTAAGACAGTTAAGCACAATTTAATCGTGTAGTCAATAACTGTATTTGATTTGTGCGTTTTAATATGTTATTTACATACATGTTTGCAGTTGCAAGTAAAATGATGAACCCGATGGTTAAGTCTAATTTTACGGGTGGAATGTCTCCGGCTCAAGGAGGTGCGGTGGGACCTCCCTTATCAGTCATGGACTCAAGACCTCCAGTGACGCCGATGTCCATGAATCAACAACAGCAGCAGCAACCACCACAGACACCGCTGCAGTCAGGGTCAGGAGCTCTTGTACCAGTGAATCAACAGCAACAACCTCCTGGAGGGTCCATTTCTTTGGGATTGTTAATCGACTTTATCGTACAAAGAACATATCATGAGCTGAGTGTTCTCGCTGAGTTGTACGTGTCTAAATTAAATAGAGTATTTAGTTTTTAAAAGGCTTGATATGTTCGAGACTTTTAAGCTGCATTGTTTACAGGGAGGTAAACCTCCCGTTTGTAAGGATAGTAAAATGTTGTGTTAATGAAAATTTTCTTTTATGTTCAGACTGCCCAGGAAAACAGATATGGAGAGGAAACAAGAGATATTTAATTTTTCTGCAAGGACGAGACTTCTTGCAGTAAGATTACTTGGATTAGTAAAGTGGGCTTCTTCTGCAGCAAAAGTTGACAAATCTGTGGTAAGGTTTCCACTCCTAAGTACTTCTAAAGTTTTAGTTTTTTATGTAGGCTGTGTATGTTTATTTATCTGGATCAATATTTGCATATGCACTGGTCAGTAAAATGTTGTAATATCTTTTATTAACAGCATATCATGTCCTTTTTGGAGAAACAATCGATGTTATTTGTGGACACAGCAGATATCTTATCTCGGATGGCGAGGGAAACTTTAGTGCACGCAAGATTACCGAATTTTCATATTCCGGCTGCTGTGGAAGTCCTCACCACTGGTACCTACAATAGACTTCCAACTTGCATCAGAGAAAGAATCGTACCTTCAGATCCAATCACTGCAGTGGAGAAAAGGTCAACACTTAACAGGCTGAATCAAGTGATTCAGCACAGGCTTGTAACGACTGAGTTGCCTGCACAAATGAGAAACCTAAAGGTCTGTTCGTATTTTGTTTTTATGTAGCATATTCTTTGATTTTTCATGACTTGGAACTTAAATTGAAATATTTGTGTCGCCTGCAGATTGAGAATGGGCGTGTTGTTTTTCGAGTAGAAAATGAATTTCAAGTTTCTCTTACTGTTCTCGGTGATGGACCAAATGTACCGTGGCGAATTATCGAAATTGAAACTCTAGTTGAAGACAAGGACATAGGAGATGGAATGGCTCTAGCACATCCTTTACAAATTCATTTTATACACCAACTTGCCCAATCCCGGTTGGATTGTTCGAATTATCCCTTGAAAGAAATTTATGACATCCTTCACTCATTTGCGCAGTCGTTACAGCTTGAAGTATTGTATTCTCAAGTTTTAAAACTGTGCAGAGAACGAATGGGGGATTTTCTCAGTATAGAAGAGTACACCGTTGGGCGATCTTTGGTTTTGGGTTACTGGAGGTAATGTTTCTACTGTGTATTATTTTACTATTTTGTGAAAGTATACTAAGCCATTGGTTTGCTAACTGCTTCTCCTTAATGCAGAGAACTGAGCACTTTGGATCCAAAAGCTGAGCTGGGATACCGTTTTGTGATCTCATCAGATCCATGTGACCCGTCACAACCTTTGGGAGTTACTCATCAGCCTCCGTTGTCATCAGACGCAACTGCCCAGACATGCGAAGGTCTGCGCACTAATCAACTAGAGAAGATATTGGTTCAAACTGTGTATTTACGAAGCAAAATCCGACTGGCTGACTTAAAGAAGGACATCGAAATATTTTTAAATATTGATTCAACTTTGCAAGGATCTCCACCCATTCTGAGTGTTCCAATTCTGTCTCACTGTTTGAAGTACGTGCTATTAACATTATCCGTTCCCGTTATTGGAGTTCCGTCGACATCGTCGACATGCTTGTTTAACTTCATTTTTATGTAACTGTAGATCAGAACAGCTTCTGGTGACAGTTAACATCCACACTGGGTCGTTTTTAGTCCATATTCCTCAGTGTGAACCATCTCCTCCTGTTGTATTTGAAATCCAGCAGACGTTGAATCTACCCTCTTTGGATCGAAATAAACTTAAGGAATTGATATCTCAATTGCGTTATTGGATAACTGAACGTAGATGCGAAAAAACTCTTCAACACCTTCCTGCTAGTGCTGCTGATAAAATAACTCTTTTGAAGTGGGACGAACATCCTATTTTGAGTAAAATAGGACCTCATCGTTTGACTATCAAATTTCAGAAATATCCTTATGCAATTCTGGTAATTCAGCTTCAGTGTGCGAATCTGCAATGCGACTAATTGTGGAATATATCACTAATAAACTTTTGATTGATCAGATTGTAGAATTTGAAGAAAGAGAAGACTTTCCAACTGAAATGGATTATTCCTTCTACTTAATAATGGTAAAAAAGGCATCAGCTGATGAAAACGAAGACTTGCCCCCGGGAGCATCAGTTGGTGGTTCAATTCCTAAGTTTTATTTGCGGCCTGTGACGGTCATGGCGCTAGACACCTTCTCTGCTACTCATGGGCCTTTTACGGACGTAGATGGTAATTTAAGACAGCTTATACTTCAAAATAAGTAGTGTCTGTAGTATTCTAAATTATTAGTTACTTATTTAATTTTTGTTCATGTTTTTCTAGTAATTGATAGAACCGAGGCCATATTAGGCAAAAGAAAAGCAACTCCCAACTCTTTATCTGTGTGGTCTAAATCTGCAGAACATGGTGGATCGAAAAAGCAGAAACATCCAGCATACTTTGTACCTGAATTAGCACACATAGTTGCAATGTGTGATGAACGGTTACCATTTGCTCTATTGACAGTAGAAGTAAGCTATTAATTTTACTGTGTAGCGGTGTTTTAGAGGCCACGTTGCAATTTGTAACATTTTGTTTCTTTACAGCTATCCAATAGAGGAATAATCCATGGAGGGTGTTGCGTTCAAGCAAATGGCTCATGCTTAGCAGTGACAGTTCTTCGATTTCCTATGACAATTCCGAATATTCCCACCAGTACCCTCGAGAAACTGCATTTGTATTTGGAATCTGCTTACATTAGAGCTCAGACTCAAATTCGAGGTTATAGGATGTGGAATTTAGAACTTAAATTTTTCAAGTGGGGAGGATGGTAAATTTTATTTGATTTCTTACAGTATGTAAGCCCAATTAAAGATGTAATTAATTACCCTATTTGAACTTCTAGCGAACCAGTACCCAGTGCAGAAAAGTCCGTGCACTTTTCTTACGACATGTCTCTGTCTTCGGATGACCATGTGTCGAAGATCGTCGATAGTATTATTGATGACTGGATCTCAATAGCAAAAGTTTTCAATTTAGTATTGAAGTCTAACTGGTGCAGAAGGATGGAACTTTCTAATTTAGTATCGGTCAAATCTTTTATTTGGAACAAGTTAGTGTTAAACTATGGTCCTAACAGGGCTGCAGTTGTCAACATTACATACAGCGTACAGGAAAAGTACTACAAACTTTCCTTTGGTAAGTCATAGCTGTGCTATAAATCTTAAATTTCGCAACTTCTAATACTTCTGCTCCAATATTCTAATAACTTGCAAAGGCAATTCTCATAGTGTTCTTTATTTGGTTCAACTATAGGAGGGAATGTGTCTCACAACCCACATACATTATTGAGAATTCAGCTTCAATATTTCATTAACTCAAGTGAAGGTTCATTAGACAGCTTGATGAAACTTCTGAACGACACTTACGAACCTTTATACTCTCTGACAAAGTTACCCACGACGCCACAGTTGGGAGTTTTATTCGACCGCCCGCACATTCCTGTGCAGACTTTTGTACTGGTACCCAGATCGGTGTACCATGTAACGATTGTATACTGCAATGTGTACTGTTTGGACGTGCACTTTCAAACTGAAGGATTAGTCTCAATTCGGGATGCTGCATATTCTGTGTTTGACAAGAGTCATGTTCTTGGAGAATTCAGCTTAACTCAAGGATTGAAGGTAACCCAGCGAAAATGTTAAAAAGTCTGTTTTATAAAAGTCAAATGAAATAGTGTAATAATTTTTCTGCGTGTACAGGCATTTCTCACTAAATACGTAGATGAAAACGCTGTATTCAGAAGACGATCTCAATCTGAAGACGACAATCCTCCTTCTCCTATTTCTACATTAATGGAATTCGAGCATGGAAGTGTAGGAACTCCTTCTGGAGGAGGTCACAGCTCATCGTCACCATTTATGACTACAAAACCTTCAAGCCCCGCGCCTGGACGTTCTAATCCGCATACTCCTGCAAGTCCACATATTTCGAATCAACAGGTTAGTTTTTAGTCAAGCCTGTGTAAATAGTCTAGTTATCGTGAAGCTTCTTCAACACATTTCTATAATTAATTATGTTTGTTCCAAATCGCAGCAAAATCCAACCGGCTTCAGTCCTGCGACATCACTAGCGAATCTGGCATCTCCACCATCTCTCAGTCATTTGAGTCAGCAGTCCCCTAATCCCAGTTCGACAGCTATGATGCCACACCATCCATCTCCATCTCCCAGTTCAACCCTTCTTCCAGCACCGTCTCCTTCTGGTGGACCTATGAGTGTTCCAATTCCCTCGCCTAATCCTAACTCTGCTCAAGCCGGGGGTGGCGTGGGAAGTCATGGACCATCAAGTGCAATGGCTGCTATAGGAGGCAGTCATCCATCTCCATTCTTTCATGCAGACAGCTCCCCAGCTCCTATCCAGAGCCCTTGGGCGTCAGCTGGAAGTCCAGGAATGCCTAGGCCGTCTCCAGCAACGCGAGTGGGACATTCACCGCAGGGACATGTGCGTATTAGTATTCAGCATTGTTGTTTTGTAGCCAGACGGTATGTATGATTGGTGTGTAAAATCTACAGATGGATGGACGTCCAAGCCTAGCTACAAACCGAGTATTGCCCCAAAGGTCGTGGGCCGGTGCGATTCCAACTATTTTAACACATGACGCTCTTGACATTCTATGCACTCCTACTACAACAGTTGATGGAAGTGACCCTGGTAATGCCAATACTACATCAGGATACCCTTGTCGACCATTGGAAAGATTCCTGGGATGCTCGTACCTCAGACGACAATTACAAAGAATTGTATCCTCCGAAGAAAATGTAAGTTCGCACCTCACAATACACAGCGACAATCCTCAACATGACTGAGCTGAAACTAATAATTTTTATCTCATTTAGCTTCATGCACAGCAAAATGAACCTGGAGTGATACTATTTCGATCAGATTCACTCCAATTTAGAGTTAGTTTGGACCCTAATCACTTTCAGTCGCTGCATCTTAAGATCAATCCTATTCCTGATCACCAGAACATTTGGAGTCAAGACGAAATTCAATTGCTGGAGACATTTTTTGTAACAAAAGTCGTGAGCCCACCTTTCAGACCAAACGGATTAGCAGCGTTCGCAAAACTAGTGTCTCTTCCGACTAGAATAATAAAAGATTGTATTCAAATTATCCGTCTTCAACTATTCCCCTCGATCGTGGAACAGCATGGATGGAAGTGGCATGTACAGTTATGTCTTACCGTTCCTCCATCTTCAATGCCAATACTTCGCCCGAGTACTTCAGCCATTGTGACGTCTCAGAATAAAATCTTGTTTTATGTAAGTAACTGTCGAGTTTGGATTTACGAATTCAAGTTTGAAGAAAAATTTAAGTGACCAATGTATTTTTGCTTGCAGTTAATGCTGTCAAGAGTTAATGCCAAAGATATGCAGCAAATCGAAGATTTGGACAACCCACAATCGAATGACCCTGAGAAAGTTCCTTTCGTTGTTGTACCTCTAATTCACGAGTTGACAACGAATGTAACTCAACTAGCTGAGAAACGTGCTATGGGACCACGTAAGATTTGATTCAGTCAATCTTTACTTGTACTAAGTGTAGTTCGCTTCACTGGAAATTGACCCAACCGTGTGTCTATTTAATCGCAGCACCAACAGAGTATCTGATGATCAGTCAGCAGCTCAAACGGTTCATAGAGTTCAATCAAGGAAACATGATGGAATGTTCGGTTTTCCCTGCAACACAAGACTTACTAGCAAATCTTGCTCTACCTCCAGACGGGCCAATGTCTCAAATGGGACAGGTAAGACCAGTGTTAAATATGCAGCTTAAAGTTCTTATTCAGTAGGAACTAGAAAGTATTTTTTTGCATTCGCAGCAGCAAATGTCCGTTCCAGGTGGGCCGGGAGGCATGATTCCTCCTCAGATAGGACCTGGTCCAGGTCAACAAATGATGAATCCTGGACAGCCACAGTACTCATCACCTCTGAACCCCATGCAAGGACATGGCATGTGAAACTGAAGTGTAAGATGTCTTCGTTCATTTAGTGAAATACGACT
>JAQGAD010002176.1:0-14766 GCA_034696625.1 Isotomurus palustris
CCGATTTTTCAGAACTCCTAGAGACACACAACAAATGACATGATCACAGGTGTAAACAGAGTCATCTGCGCATTTCACGGTGATTTCCTAAAAAATAAACTCGAATTATTTCCTGCGAGAGATTACATACTCCACAACCACAATGCAATACCATTACATGCGAGTTAAAAATATACACTAGCATACCTTTTCAGATTGGTAATTGATATTTATAACCTCTTTTTGCAGTTTAACCCAATCAGGCAGAACAAGTTCACAATTAGGGCCTTTCGAAGGCTTGTCGTGCTGTGAAATGACAAAGTAGTATCAGTATCGAGCAATCAATTTTTGAAATGATTTTAAAATCATTACCATTAATATATTTAAGAAAGACGAATAAGAGTACGGGAACTTCCAAGGGACAATAGGATTTCCTTCACAGCTCCAATATTCTTCTTGATTACGACACGACGATTGATACCAATTATCACAGCCGTCAATGCTATCCTGTGGGTGTAAAAAAATACGTGCTTACTCAAATATTTCAGTAGCAGACCAAAATTCTGCTTGAAACAAATCAATAATTTGGAATATTTTAATGTTACTAGAAATCTGTGGACCCAATCCAATGCACCATAGCATAATTTTCTATTTGGATGAACAGGATTATCTTTTCCAATGTCCCAAAATAGTTTTTCAGCCCAATCACCTACTGACTGGTCTGGCTTAGAATTACTTTCATCCGGACCAAAGTGAACTTTCTCCAAATAAGAAATTATCTTTTCGCTTGTTTCTGCAGATAAACTTTCTCCTGACTCAGTAACAAAAATACATGCAGCAGCCAACTGAAAGTGAAATATAAAATTACTAATTTCGTAACGGCTTACGATTGCTATTCAAGGTTCAATCTAGATGTGTACACTTTTAAAATTTCACCCACTTTGTCATCACTTAAAGGATCGACAATTCCTATTGGATCAACTTTAGCAAAAACCGAATTGTGCACTTGGCCATGCACCCACTGAGCTCCATTCTCAATCAATCCGTCACCTAAACATGCCAAGTCCAACAAAAACACGTTAGATCTTTTATTTATCATATCCGGCAAGAACAATCAGTTACCGAGTTTGATAGATTGAGTTCGTCCACCAACATGCTCATCAGCCTCAAGTAAAGTCACCTTAAACTTTCCACTTTTAATTAACGTGCTAGCCGCAGTTAATCCAGCCACACCCCCTCCCACGACCACCACGCGACTTCTAGCACTCCCACTGCTTTCATTTACATTAATGTTGTTATTTCCATTGTCATTCGACGTCATTCTTTTAGTAAGGACGCTTCCACCAACACCAACAGTACTGCGTATGGCCTGCTTTAATAATTATCATGTACTTTTAGTACTTTTCACAATCAACTACATACAACATACACAAATATGCATCCTGACTAATTATTCCTTTCAAAGTTTCCTCAACTTATTGATCGAAAATAGACTAATTACAAAAACAAGTTTTTCATAACCCTTGCATAAGAACCTCAGCGTCCCTAATGAACAAAGAGTGTGACGTACATGCATAATCCCCAGCCAGAGATGAAGTACTCATCCTGCTCCACAGTATTCCACACACAAAAACAAATCTTTTCCTTGCAAAAATTCCATTCTATCTTCAAACACGCAATAAGTTGACCTACAAATACATTTTTTTGTGCGTGGCACACAAATTAAAAAGAATTTATTGCTCAACTCATTCACAGAGATGTCATTTAGTCTAGCTCAGAGTTTGATGAAAACGCAGTGTTTGCCTACAAGTCGATCTCGATTTCATCCTCATCGTTGGAAATCTGTGAATTACACGACCTTATCGTCGTCCTACGAGGACAAAAATCTTGATAAGAAAGTCTTACCTTGTTTGGAGAAATTGGAGCAAGTTTCCTGGAACGGAATATCGAACGGAGAGTCGTGGTTGAAGTTGTCGAAAACAGAAACAAGATCGTCTGCAGACAAGAACAAGAACTCGGTGGATGTCACGGTGGATGTGAATGGGAAGAATATTATCCAGGTTTCAAATTCCCCGCGGTTTCGTATAACCAGCCAATCACCGCTCATTACCCGAGTTTTCTCCGACCGGAAACACAACACGAACTTTGGTGAAAGTAATCAAACACGCAGTTTTCATTGGAATGTTTACCAGTTGGAAAACAACAGTTATGGGGGAAGTGGGGGTGGTCGAAGGTTCGTAGTGGCTGTGGGGGGGAAAGGCAAAGAAGTGAAGAGGTGTTTCAGCAGTAGCAACAATCCAAGCGAAGGAGACAAAGGAATGTCAACATTGCTTTTGCCGATCGTTGGAAGTCCCCCTGAAGGAGATATTTCTTTTGTTTCATCCCCAATGGACGACATTTCTGCACTCACGGGGTCCTTCGGGACTTCTGGGGGAGGAGGAGGAAAAGACACGTCATCGATTGGCGATAGAAGTCCTTTAATGAATAGAAGGTTTATGTTGAGGAGGAAACTGTCGACGAGTTTTGACGACCCTGTGTTTCTTGGAGGGGGTGGTGGGGGGAACAGGGTCAGTAATGAAAGGAGAGCAAGTGTTAAGGATGAAGAGGAGGGGGGTAAGAGTGGTGGAGGTGGGGGAGCCTGGCTGGAAGAACATTTTAAGAAGTTCATGGGACTCAGAATCAGTGAGTGTTCCGAGGGGGATGGGGATAATGGGTCTGTAGGAAGTGGGGGTGGTGGAGGGGGACGTGGAAGTGGGAGGGGCAGCTTTTCTAATGAGTTGGACGAAGATTTGTTCGAGTTGCTGGAGAAAGTCATTGGTTTTAAGGGAAGGAATGTATCGCATATCACAGTAGAGGTGAGTTTTGATAAATTGCGTGTGTAATATATTATTGTTGAAAATAACTTATTAAGGAGCTGTTTTAAAACTTCTGTTTGCAATTTCGTTTAGCAAAGTGTCAAGGATTTATGCACAGTTTATAATGACACAGATGAGGGAGACAAGTTGAAGTTCTTTAATACACTAGGAGAGTCGTATGGGGTGGATCATTCTGGTATTGTTTCACTGGCTAATAATCTGAGCACTTGTCAGGTACACAAACGACTTGTTTTAATCTAGGTATATACTTTTCTGTGCGTGTAATTATCCAGTTTTTATTTTAGGAAGAGCAGATGAGACTTAACCTGGAGGAAAAGTTAAGGACAGCATTGATTCCAAAATATCAGTGGCTTTTTTCCCAAGTTGGCAGATTGGACAATGGTGTAAAGTTCCTTGTGGATTTGAGAACTGATATATTGGTTTGTTATTTAGCAATTTAAATATAATATCGTTTGGGTCTTAGAAATCAAGGTGAACTACTTGAACTGTAATGGCTTTTTCTTCAGGATGCTATTGAGAGATCAACGGAAAGTACAACGAATCTTAAAGCTCTAAATTACTGCCTTAAAGAATTGATTGGAGTATGGTTTGCTGTCGGATTCTTACAGTTAGAGAGAATCACGTGGAACTCTTCTTGCGAAATGCTTCAAAAGGTCAGTAGGGGTTCTGATTGATATTTTAAAAATTTTGTTTAATTATGAGAGTAGGAATTAAAATGATTATTTTTACTGTTGAATAGATTTCAGAGTATGAAGCTGTACATCCAATGAGAAACTGGACAGATTTAAAGAAGAGAGTGGGTCCTAATCGACGATGCTTTGCTTTCACTCACGGAAGCATGCCAAACGAGCCTGTGGTTGTTCTGCATACGGCCTTAACGAACCATATTCCTTCCTGTATTCACAAAATTGTGACGAAACGACGGTTAATGTCTGGTTAGTGCTTTTTCACATTCGTTAGTATATACATACTTTGGCTGATTTATATGATAATGTATCATATGCGGACAGTGGAAAAAGATAATGAAGCGTCTATAGCTGAAGAGATTGAAGATCGAGACTTCATTGACACAGCAATATTCTACTCCATAACCTCTACTCAACGTGGCCTCACAGTATGTTTCTTAAAAGTTGTTAGGCTGAAAATACAGTACATATACAAGATTTGTCATTACAAACTTGCAGGGTATTGAGTTAGGAAATTACCTAATTAAAAGAGTTGTGCGTGAACTTCAAATGGAATTTCCGAAAATCCGTCAGTTTTCTAGTCTTTCTCCAATTCCCGGATTCAGCAAGTGGCTGCTTGGGTCTTTAAAGACAGCTCAGCGTGGTACGATAAAAATAACCTTGAAGTTTTTTATGGTCACTGAATTACTATAGTTTTCGGAACTCTTTCATTTTATTGATCAACGTCAATTGGATCATTACAGACCCAGCCAACCAGTCGCTGTTCTCACAAAGCGAGATTGAGACCCTGTCTCCAATTTTGAAGGAAAGAGATTCATCCAAAGACTTAATCAGTCTATTTCTAGATATTTTGAAACTTAACGAGTGGTATAATAATGGAAATCTTGTGACAAGATTAGAAGCTCCTCTCATGCGGTTGTGTGGGCAGTATTTATATATTGTGAAGCGACGAGGATATGCGATGGATCCTGTTGGTACGTGTGAAATTAAGCCTGCACATGTTAAAATTAGGCCGTTAAATAGTTCTTACGTGAATTAATGAATTAATGGTGAATTTGTTTCCAATTTTGGCATCAAGCTCACTTTCATTTGAAGAATGGTGCTGTATTATGGAGATTAAATTGGTTGGGAGATGTAAGTTATCATTAAGAGCAATTTGTAAATGTTCTGGAGAATCGAAAACAAACTTATGTATGTTTCAAGGCTTCTCCCCGAGGCCTCAGCCAGTCATGCGGAATGATGGTTAACTACAGGTGATGGAAACATAGAGGTTTTATGTGTCTTTTCTGAACGAGTTTCTTTGAAGTTAGTCGTATCTTATGTAACATCTAACATTTTGCCTAATCTAGATATTTCCTCGACGATTGCGAAACCAACAGCCAAAACTATTTGGAAAATCAAGTCATCCAGATATCCGACGGTATGAAGAGTCTAGTTCAAGAGACCGAGAATAAATTAAATAGCAAGATGTAGGAATTCAATGAAAACATGAAGGAGTTCAGTTATCAAGTAGACCGGAGACTGACAAAAACTTATAGGGACCCTTAGGCATACATTTATTAGGAAATAGGAAATTAGATTCCATCAGTTGTCAGTTTGTCAGTGTAGTCAATACTCACTAAATTTAAAATTCCATCACATGTATTCGTCTCACTCTCTTCATTCTCGTTTGTGATTTTTACCTGATTTTTAATCTGACCATACAAATAGTCCTTTACCTTTTATAGGATTCACGTGTTTACATTACATTTACTACTTTAACTTTATCAAAATGAGCGAAGATATCATTTGTAGTCAGAGGGCAAATAAAATATCTTTCAGTGCACTCCGTGATATTATTACTTTTGGCATCCCAACCAACTTTTACTGCTTCCTCAAACACTGACAGAATTGGACGCTCTTCAATGAAGTCTTCACTGAGAGGAACCTTCTTCTCATGTTCCCTTTTCCAGGCAGACCTGCAATTCAGAACGTCTTATTTGCTTTTCGTTACCTCAAGAGCTTAGAAAATAGTAGTATAGTGAAATCTTTTTGAGCGTGTATATTTAGATAAAATTGATACACATGCAGAGTACTTATGCCTCCTCAAGATCTCTTTCCTTACTTGCTCAGTGCTGACAAAGTCAATTTAACTTCACGTGGGACCTTATATCCCCGTAAGGAGTGAGCTTGAAGTTCACACAAAGTTCTTAGCAAACAATCCTGCATGTCAAGTCGCCTGATGACCTTCATAGCACAAGAAAAAGAGGGTTGCATTAGTTGTGTAGGCGATTTCACAATTTATGCTGCAGTTATGTTGAACAAACTGTAAACATGGTCTCGGCAAGTCGTTGTTTTTCCTTGGTTAGCTTAGGATTGTCCAATTCCCTTTTCTTCCTTCGTCCAAAATTAAAATAGTACCGGTTGGACAAGTCGTTCAAACTTATGGGTAGAATAGTCAAGTATCTGAGGAGGAAAAGCTGTAAAGGTATACCACTCAGTCACTGCGTCGTCTGTGTAGGAAATTGGGATACTTTCAACAAACTTAAGAATTCACTTCAATCCACTTTACCTTAAGTATGAGGATTCCAATCATGATAGACTCAAAAGGCGTGAGAGGAAAGTACCAATTGCTCGAAGGAGCTACGGAAATATTGTCAATCATTGCATGAGCACTTGGAGGAGTCATGGAAGACGATAAGAGCAAGGCCATGACACTGCTGGAGACAGTTCCAGCAGTGAGTCTTCCAACACCAGCCGGACATTGATTATAACTTATGCCAAAACTTGGATCCACCACTGACATTCCCAAGCCGGCAATATCCCAAATAATTTATAGTAAATTGTCTCACAATTTTCCAACTTTACACTAGTGAAGTCTCTTGTCACAGAATTACTAATATTATTTTGACAGCCTTCAGTTATGAACTAAACAATACCTAACCTCTCAGCTATCAGGTGAGTTACCACTCATCGTGAAGACGTCCACTTCTTAGCAAAGAAATCATTGCATTGCATTGACAAGTGGAGGTCATACAGTAAATTATTGTAATGCGAACAGTTTGTCACTTAAAAATGGTTCTGTGGGGAAATCATCAGGAGTAGCGTAGGAAATCGAAGATCATCTGAAGTAGAACAGTCGGTTTGAAACGATACTATAAAGAAGCAATGGTAATGTAATATTTATTCCTTGCTGGGTGTCTATATTATCAATGCAATCGGGTTTTGAGGTGGCCGAGATGAAGTCCAGTTATACACCGGATATACTCATAGCCTGGCAGGTATCTGTATACTCTAGAAGGAAAATTAGCGTCTCAGTTGCAATCAGATAATCAGAGAATGCATAAATCATAAGTGTAGAGTCTAGAGTTCCCGTTCATAGACTACTTAAGCCAACAAGCTAAGATGTCCAACAGAGTTGCAGAGAGCAGAACGAATGAGATTTCATTTTACGATGTCCGCTGCCCGAGTCACCGATTGTAGGATACTTGTGTCCACTTCAGCTTCTTCTCTGAATTTGAGCCCGAAGGTAACGAGTGAACGACATACAGTGCTTGACAAAATAAATTTCATCCTTGTTCGTAAATTTTGAAGAATAAGTTAGTACCGAATTGTGCAAGTGATATTTTTGTACTCATGTAATAAAACTTATTGTGTTATCATAAACTCTGCTTTCTGTTTTACCATTTAAATTATCAAGTTGCGCTAAGTTCCAAGTAGTAATAGGTCAGCCAGTAGGGGAAAAAAACGAGATCACTCATCCTACTTCTAATGAATCAAAGCCCTAGATTTATAAAAGGTCATAATATGCAGGTACTTAAGATAACCGGACTTGTGTGAATCCCGCATCTGTGGTAAATATATTCAAAGGTTATATACGCTCGTACTAATTCCGTTCCATTACTTACAATACTTGTTGAATTGTTGAGAGGTGGAATTTATACAAAAGTGGGTCTCCGCATAATATCCATGCAGATTGCATTGTGTACAACATTCAGTACTCGAGTAATTTCTAAGAATCTTTCTCCACTAATACTACAGCCAAGAGTACAGTATCAATTTACTAGTAAAGCCTGTCAAGACTACAGTAGGTACTTCCATTTAATATGCATGTTAGATGCAGCATCATTGATCCCGCTGTTAGCGAAGTAGACCCACGAACTAATGGGGAAAGAAACAACCTGAAAGTAAATTGGAAAAGAGGGAATAAAAAGATACATATTCAAGACGAGGTCGAGATAGAATGGATGAGAAAAGTAAATAGATTGAAAGACTGAGTGAAAGTTAACTGAAATAGGAGTTACTTACTCAGCCATCCACCTGGTCTTATAATAAAAGTTCCTTATTGTTCAGAGAATACTACAGAGAGAAAGAAAAAACTTGAAACGCGTATCTGGTATCGCATTGACAAAAGTAAAAGTAACTCCCTAGTGAAAGTAGCGTGGAGTGCGTAGTATCAAACTACGTTTTGTGGATCCAACTGACTTTCTCAGTGATTTGATACGAGTTTCTCTGTGTCAAAGAATATGTAATGTAGAAAAGTTATTCATTCTCACAGAGAGAACGGAAATTCTATTGAAGCAATATACACTATACACGAGCAGGTAGAGTGTAGACGAGTAAAGAAAACAAAGGATAAATTACAACGTGGAAATGGAAAGCTGTGCCTTCTCAGCGAAAGCTTTGGTTTATCATTATTTTATACGTTGGGTAACAATCCAAGGTGCCTTTCGCAGTTTAGGATTAATGTAGTTCAGCAGTAGTAATATAATGAAGAACGACGCTGTAAGAAACAGACTCGGGACGAACGCTTTATATCTGTCATACGTATTGCAACCTATATGTATCATGCCACGAGTGCTTTAATGATTCCCCAAGGAACTCGAGTGGAAATAGGATATATTGTTAATGCAACTTGTGCAAGTGATGGATTCAACCAGGTGGAATGAAACAAGAAACAATACACTTTGTTGCACATACATGTCTGGGCTGAGTAATCTTAAAATAACAGAGACTGGGGGTGAACTGCAATTTGATTATTTTCATGTTCTGCAGTATCGAACTTTTGTGTTTATTGATTCACTAGGGATTTAGGCAAGGGCAGAAATGATATCACTGTCTATATAGTCGGTATATGCTAAGCTTATTGGAGAAAAGACTCTAAGGATTCTAGATAGATTGGTAAAAGAATTTCGATTTTGTTTTGGTTGGACAGAGAAAGAAAGAAAACAACTAAGGACTTCAGTTTGGCGCAGATCAAAAGTGACAGTCCATGTGGGTCTTACGGGACACAACCTTTAGGAATGGAAGCTCCTATGAAACTTTATTCATTTGTGACATTGTACACACCACAGACATGCCATTCCGCATAATAATGAGAGACGAATCAACAAAAATTCTGCGAGGAAAGTTCTTTGAGTGAAGGAAATTGAGTTTTGAATTTAATTTAATCGCGAGAAATCTCCAAGTTCGGCTTGGTAGAGTTGTAGAGCGAGTACAGGTGGCCTAAATCCATCCTGTAAGTACAATAGGAAACGATCCAATTTAAATTTATTAGCTTTTCTATTTCTTGTTCAGTTGGGTTTTTTTTATTCTGCATCTTTTAGAAGAATACATTTGAAGATGGTATATGTTGTGTGTGGATGATCCAGTGTTTTATCTACATTTTCATTTCAAATTCAAGTGTAAGTAATGCAGCATGAGATGTGAGGTGCACGCTTTTGCTAGTAAGAATAGCAAGGAATCTCCCAAGAAGGAATGATGGTTTGAAAGTGATGAGGAACGAATTTGAAATTCCATTATGTATGTCGTTTTAAGCACAAAAGAATTCCATTTCTATTCTAGAATAAAACAGCTGAAAAGGACAGCGAAGCATGTAACATGAATTTAATTCATCTCAGCGTGCAGGCTAACCCATACATGGACATGTTGTAATTTGTAATACGAAGTTTTAAAATGTTGACAGCACAGCGTTACTGCATATATCTGTCATGGATAGTTGGTGGTGCATCCATTCTAATTTTAGAAGGTTTCTATATTCTATGCGGTTCAAAGTTTTAGAGCAGTTGAGAGTTTTTGCAGTCAGCAGTGTCTCTGACATTTTTCTATATTACAATTTCAATCCGTAATCAAAATTGAAAAGCAGACAAGTATATTATATGAAAGTAAAAGCGAGACCTGTAGAATTTTTGCTGTGATGTACTTAACAGAAATATCAAGGACCCGTGGTTTATTTTGAAATTCCACAGAAATGCATTTTGTATAAAACACCTAAGATCCAGATGGGCACGTTTATTCATAGAATGGAAAAAAACATTAAAGCAATTAATCTTCAATTCACTCGTCTTTTTCCAATCCATTAGTCAAGCTTGGAAAAGAGACACGTTCATATTTACAGGCAAGTAAATGCTGCGAAATATGGATTCTTATTTCAGAATACAACTTCCCACACAAAAATGGATTCAATAGACTTGGTGGGTAGAAAATGCGAGATGCGAGAAGTATGAATAAAAGGGCAGAAATGACGACAAAATAAAATGTAGGTCTTTTGTAAGTCACAGGATAACACGAATTGTGAGATTTTGCTCATCTGACATATAATAAGGCTATTCAAGTACTCTGGAGTCATGAATAAAAGAATTATTCACTTCAGCTTGGTCCTAAAACGGGCGGAAGTAAAAATTTATTACTACTGCGAGCGATGCGATAGAAGGAAAGATTCACACAACATTTTATGAGCTCTCTAACATTACATTGGTAGACATAGAAAATAAAGATTATGTTTTTATTGTGAAATACCTGTGCTGTTGTGGGCAAACGGAAGGATTCTTTGTATACCGTAACTGAAACTTCTAAAAGCTAGGACTCACATATCTTGTAGGGAGTTATTAGTCAACTTTAATGTGCACATTTAAATATTTAGTGTGGTGAAAGCAAGAAAGAGATAAATTGCTCAAAGGAAGAGCAGTGGGAGTTTCATGATTATTACATGGCGATTGCTGAACCTGAACGCTGCGGAGCGGAAGAAAGTAGACACAGAGACAGGATTCATCAAAGACATTTTTCTCATTAAATAACTTATTTTTCCCTTAATTTTTCTTATTAAAGTTGCTCATCTCATCTTGTGATATCCTTCGCTGGGTTAATTTTTCGTTTTGTACTTACATATTTATTCACGCTTAAGTGTTTCTTGCCAGCATAACTTGAGTGAGACTTTCCATATTCCACTTACAAGACGAGACAACCAGCTGGCAGAGCGTTGACAAAATAACTTAAGGGAAAATACATGGATGGATAAGGCAAGCCTCTTGCACAAACAAACATTCGTCACTTGTGAGGTTGTGTGAGTCTTTGAAGTTGAATGAAAAGGAAAAAACTCTCATACAATCCATTACGGAAATAAAAAGAAAGTATTTCTGGTGTAACGAAACGTATGTCTATCATGCACTAGATAATAATAACCTATTCTCTATTCTTTCGAGATAAAAATGAAGCTTCTTAAGTAATTTTTCTTGTCACGGGACGCAAATACATGCAACGCATTTCCTTAATGCCCTTTGATTCTGGCGTTTTTGTCTCAGAAAGGTACGTATGTCATTTGTCTCCAAAAGATTTCTCAAAATATCGAAGAGCCATACCATATGATATGCTGCGCACGTACTCAGGATAGTGAAAGGAAAAGTTCTTAAAGTATGAGTGCGTAGTACGATTGTAGATCCCAATTTCCTCGATGTCCAGCAGCACGAATCTGAACTTGTTCCGAAATAATATTATTAGAACAATAGAAGTTAACACACTATTCGGGATTGTCGCTTTGTGTCCCAAACTGTAATGCGTACGAGTGATTGCGAAATCACTGCGGGACTTCTTAATCATTGTGATGTATGTTAGGAAATTACTAGTTTAGTAAACTGGTATTCTCTCGTTCATTAAATCTCCCTTTTGTAGCGATACGTTTGAAATTCCGTATTCATTTAGTTGAGAGGTTTTTCTGTGTGAAAGTGAAAGCTAAGATGTGTGTGTTTGGGTATTAGTGTGCTTTAAACAAAAGTGTGAACAGGCCTTCTAAATAAGTTTTCTATTGCTTTCATACTTTCTTCAGTTAGCTTTTTGAAAGGTCTATAATATTATTTTTTACACGCACAAAACTAGCCTTATTTTGTTTGTTTTACTTTATGTTTGAATTACACACTACTTTTGTGTGAGACATTTTCCTTTAAACATTAACGCATGCATAGGTATGTAGTGTGTTTGTGCTGTAAATGTCTCTTTCCGTATACGATGGGTTATACCAACTTCTCTTTCCTCATGTGTCATGTACACTGTAAACTGTAAACATTCTCATCACCTAAACAGCAGTCGTGGAGTAGGCCAAAGGGTGTGTGCATAAATGGAAAGTGTTATTACTATGATACTATGAAATTCACCATCCGAATCCTCCTCCACACAGTTCCAATTTTACTCCATCCATCTGACACAGTTTACACGGAAGATTGATTAAGGGCTTATTAATCTGAAGCGTGTGCATCAGGTGCAGACTGGCTTACAGACTCGACTCAACTCATCGGAATCTTAAAACTTGCTTTCCACATTTGAAATGCATTTGGAAAATGTATCATTTCTCGGTGCAATCTGAGATTGATACTTACGGCGAGAGATGGATGGTCGTGCGAAGAAACGATAAACTCCCTCGTGAGGTATGGATGTTGATGTGTAAAAGGACGACATGGAAGTTGTTTCTAACTTTCAAAGTAGAAGCTAACTATGTAGGTATTCACGAGGGTAGGCGGTAGTTCGGTGGTGAAGTGTGAGTGATGAAAAAAGTATCTCTCTTGAGGCTTCAGGAAGGAAGGAAGTAAATAGGTAAAAATGTTTAAGGAGACTTCTTTGCTGGTCACATCTTCATGGCTAGACTCTCTGGTTGGTGTGAGCAATCCAAAACATGTCACACAGATGCTTGGCTCAATTTATCAGTGGAAACAAATGAGTTCAGGAAACTTTTCGAGCTAAGTGATTTATCAAGAGCAAATTAGAGAGTTGAAATGTTATATGTGTGTGAAAGATGTGGATAGAAATTTGCTTTCCCCGATGGTTAAAAAATTCCTTGAGTCGACGAGTGTCCTCTCTCAGCCAGGAGTTCTCTAAAGTAGTATTAATGCCAGACTATTAGTTACAACACCAACGCAGATTTCTCCTTCATGAGTCACTCCAATTCAGTTCATATGGACAGAAACAGGTTGATCTTAACATGATGGACAAACCGAGAAGGACTAAACGAAGAATGTATCTACCTACGAATGTACCTACGATGCATAATATTAAACTGTTTACTAAAAGTCATCTCTAAGCTCGGGTTAGGGAAATTGAAATTGCATGCATACGTAACTTCTATTGTAATTACATAGACTCAAAGTGGTGTTTGATATCTAGTCGTTATTTGTTGTTCAGAAACTGCGATGAATATTTTAATGTCAGTGTAAGGAACTTTGAGTTCATGCAAATGCAAATCAAAATGCAAATCTAAAGCACATCCAAAATAATCGCAATGAATAAATAGGTCAGGAAGAAGGAAGTAGGAAATTCCTAAGCAATGTATAGCGATGCGATGTAGCGATTCGACTAAAACCAAAATTTCAGGCCGACACTTCCTTTCACAAGTATTCTCATTCTCATCGGTACTAAGGTTCAGTCTATAATCTCTGTGAGCCTGATTACATTCCTAGTAATTTCAACCTCACGAATAATTAAAACAGGAAACAGCAAATAAGACGTTATGACGCAACCCAGAATAATAATCAAGTGTTGGGCTTCCAACCTTTGGGTTTGTTTTGATTTTGAGAATTACTCACAGTTTAATTGTGAATTGTGAATTGCTCCTTTAAGCTGACTGCATGAGAAAATTGGTGCTCGCGTACTGAATGTTGAATCTTACGGATAAGGTACTCCAGGGTAGATTTGATGATTTGATGGTAATGAGCTTTAATAAGCTGAAAGTCCATGCGAGGTTCGCACTCAAAACAAGAGTCCACAGAGTGTACAGTTTCTAGCAAATGTAAATACTCCGAGCTGTGCGGTAGCTTTAGTAAACTCCAAAAGTAGCTGTGAGTATTGTTTTATGTATTATCATTTACTACTACTACCATCGTCATCAAGGATGGCATAAAATATTGTGTGTACATTGTTAAATAAACACATGGAATCATACAGGAATGAAGCACAAGTAGTGTGCTTCTTGCTCAAACCTAGGTAAATTGCTCAAAATAGCGTGGTGTGCTTGTGTTTCATATGAATAATTAATACCATCTCTTCCTCACTGTTTCCTGCCACTCAAGTGAAATCTTTTGATCTACTTTGCTATACATCTTTCTCGTAGAAAGTCCAACATAAATATGGAAGCGCGCACCTACTGTCACTGTCGCGCAGTACGTACTTACAGGGTAGTAATATATCATTCATTGTATGTTGCACGTTGCACGCGACGAATGAGTTTCCAGCTTAAGTCTTATGTACTAAGCAATAAGCTTTTGGGAATTTAAGTGTCTTTGTGCGTTTTACGAAAGGATTATACTTGCTTTCGGCAATGCTTTGAAGTAAAATTTGTTAAGCACTGTTTCAAGCAGAGTCGGTTTCCGATTTTATTTCAAGCTCGTCGTTTTAGTACAATAATAGATGATGTTCCAAGGAATAGAGCAGTTGTCATCCCACGTGTACTAATTTTGCATGAAGTGTACTACATTCTAACGTAGAAAATCTGTTTACTAAAATAGACACAGAAACCTTGAGGTCTTAGAATAAGGAATACATTAGAAGAAAGAAGAATGAAGAAGAATTTCGATGCTATAATCGCATGAAATGAATCTATAGTATTATAGCGTCCACTCTCTACAGGGATTTCTTGTCTCCCGAGTCCCGACTAATAAATCTCCTTTTATTGCTACATGGAAATTGCTTATTGCGAGACTCACCATCTTAGCCAATAATAATGATAAGTATGGCAAGATGGAAATTAAGGCTTCTAACATCAGTCATACTGTCATACACGTCACTCGTTTGCTAGAGCTGAGGAACGAGGTCAGAGAATGTAATTATTATCGAGATTAATCTTCTTTCTATTATTATTAGAAATTATAATTTTCTGTCTTATGTCCCGCATGTTGAAATAAGTGAAGCGTAAAACCAGCCTTGTTGTCTTTTGGTCTCCTTCACCAGACCACAGACTTTGAATATTTGCCCAAACATAAAGATGT